>JAESVK010000215.1:693250-716037 GCA_017140935.1 Hamamelis virginiana
TATTAGATAAGTTATACCTTCCATATATTGATAATATGAAACTTAATGTACCCTTTAGGATTGGTTTTAGGGCATACTTCTAACAAATCCAACAAGAACTTCACTAAACCAACAACAACAACAATGAAAGGCACAATTACTGAAAACGAAACGGAATGAAGTTACCAAAAAGAAAGAAAACTTCATTAACGAAAGAAACATTTAACATAGACCAAGTACTTAAATATGCATAATGTTCATGGTGGAACAACCAACAAATTCAAAATCAAAAAGGACTTCTAAGCTTGTAGTGACCACAGGTTACACAAGGGGCTTTCAAAAACAAAATGGGTGTTGGCGTGACATGGCTGGGATCGCTACCCTATTGCCAACACCACCCTATGCTAACCCAAGAACTCCAACTACTCCTCTCCAGACTCTTCTTCTTCAGTAGAAAATGCATCCTCATCAACACAATCATCCAGCTCATCAGAATCCCCTTCCAAGTTAGGAAGGGGTGCCTCAGCGGTTGAGGGTTCTCCTCGCAGAACAAGAACCTCTCTCTCGAGCTTGGAAAGCCTGTGGTCAATCTGTTTCTGCTTCCCTAGGATGCATTTGAACCACCCCTTTATCCTGCGCTCCATCCTCTTCAATGGAGATGTACTCTTCAGTTCAGGGGTCGATGATGTAGATGGTCCTGCAGTAGCTGGGGGAGACTGAGCTGAACGAGGCTTAACTGAAACAGCTCTGCTTTTGGCTTCAATTTTACTAGTAATGGGACCCAGACGAGGGGGAACCATTTTCTCTCTGCTTGAGCCCTTAATGCCTGCTGCTTCCACCAGTTTGGTAATGAGTGCTGGGTATGGCATGTGACTCTTCTCACTTGTGGATTTGATGAAGTCCCTCATGATACACCAAATCACAGCACCGTAATCAATGAGCTTCCCATTCATTACCTCGAACAAAAACTGAATTTCTTCTTCACTGGGAAACTTTTCCTTCCCTTTGGGCACAATCATGTTGTGAATGATCTTATTCATCAACGCATATTCGGGCTTGAGCTTCCCTGGAATGAACTCTTTTATCATGAATCCTCCCATTGGTACTGGATTGGTGCACATGGTATTGGCAAATAACTCCGCATGGAATTTGGTGATAGCACGGAATGGGTATGGTCTGTCAGAAGTCATAGGACGCGTATACCCCAAGGATATGGCAATTGTCTCAGGATCAATTGATAGGGGTTCGCCAAAAACTGTGGTGTTCAAAAGGAACTCTTTATCAGCATTTTCACTCAAGTTAGAGTAAAACTCTCTGACAACTGAAGGCCGGTACCCCTTTACATCCTTGCATATAAACTGCAAATTTTGATTCTTGATGACTTCACGAATAGGATGATAAAAAATGAATGTCTCAATATGCATGCCCCTTTCACAATGATAACCCCTCTTTGCTATAAACTGGGTACATTTCTCCCTTGAAGCTTGAAAAGAGTCATCCTCAAACATTGCTTCGATCTCATCATCATCATCACTTTCCTCATCACTCTCAGACGAAACATTCTTGCGTTTCCCTTTCCCTTTCTTAACAGTCTGTGAGGAATTCGCTTTCCTTTTCTTTACGGCTCGCTCCGCAGAAGAGCTTGAAGCCTTACCCTTCTTAGGGTTTTTAGTTCTCGCCATGGAAATGGCAACCAGGGAGAACATAGCCAATACCAACCACAAGTACAAGAAACACTCCCACAAACCCATCTCTACAAATACTATGCTTCCCTTCCCAACATCATTCAAAAATTTCCTTCCCATACTATTCATGGCATCCACACAACCCATCCATGCAAGGATAACAACAACCCAAAACATCATGGCAAAAGCCATCCCAACAACACAGTATAATCGATGAAAAAGTGCTCACAAAGTCACAAGAAATCACTTACCCCACAAAAGTGTCCAAAATAAGCCAACTCCACTTAGAAATCCCCAAAATCCAAGCCAAGAGTGCAAAAGTCCTCCTCGAACACAACCCTTCCGATGAAATGGTTAGAAAATGGCTTGTGAGGGTTAGGAATGGTGGAAATTGAGTGGTAAGTTGATTTGGAATGGTTTGAGTGGAGAGAATGGTGAAGTTAGGGTTTTTGGGGGTGAAACTTGTGAAAATGAGGAATAAAGATGGGAGAGATGGGTTAGGGTTGTTTGGAAGGGGGGAAATATGGCTAGGGTTAGGGTTTTGTAAGGGGATTTGATGGGGGAGAAGAAGAGAGGTTCGGATGGTGAGGCAATTGAGAGAAGAGAGAGAGTTGTGATTCACGAATGAGGGGATTTCTGCATTTAAAGTGCTGATTCGAACTTCAGTACCGGTACTCAACTTTCAGTACCGGTACTGAAACACTACTGCCTCAAGGGGTACTTTGAGTACCGGTACTCAATTTTCAGTATCGGTACTGAATGTGCAGATTTCACAAATTTCTCCACTTCAAAGCCAAACTTTGCATAAAGCTTCATTTTCCAACCAAACCTACTTGCACACACCCAAAACACATACCAAAACTTGCTCGGCACCTTCACATTCACTTTGAAGCAGGCCTACTCAAAAAGGACCATGGATCCTAGGATTTTGAATAATTTGGCAACTTTTAAGCTCAACAAAGGGTCAAATGGTGACTTAGCATGATTTTGAAGTTCAAATAAGCAATAATGACCTAGAATCATCTTCCAAATATGTACGGATGTTCCACAATGAATAAATTGCATGAAAATGACATGGTTATGTAAAATTGCACGCTAAGAGGCCAAAACCAAGTGAAAATGAGCTTGGGAAACAAAAATCAATGACTTGTGAGATTACAATACCAAATGTATTCAAAATGCGCAGAAATGGTACAAGTCATGATTCTAAAACGAGAATAAACAAAATGGATGAATAAACTCAAAAATGATGAAGTGGTTTTGTTCAGTCTTGCTGGCGCGCATGTGTGATAGGAATGTACAGAGTTCATAATACAAGTTCAAAGGAAAGCATAGCTCAAAAGTCCAAGTTCTATTCTCATGTAAGCCTAAAATCGAAAAATTTATGCAAAACAACTTACTAGAAACAACAATAACCAACATGAACAACTAGCAAATACTCTTTCAACAAAAAGAAGCTACCCTATGTGTGAAAGTATGAGTATCAACATGAACACCAGTATATACCCCCCCACCAACTGAAATGTGCATTGTCCTAAATGCGTGAAAAGATAAGCACTAAAGACTAAATTGAAAGGAGAGGGAATAAAAATACCTGTGTCAGAGCTATAACTAAGCTAAAAAGCTGCACAAGGGTCAGAGTATCTGTGGACCAGCCTCGTGGCGGGGCTTAGGTGTCCACATCATCATCGGGCGATGTGATTAGGGGGATTTAGAAAACAAACAAAGGAGTCGCCACCTTATTTTTAAGGAATAAGGAAACCATAAAAACATTTTATTTTCAATAAAACAAACTCCATTAATGGAAAAGCAGTCTACAAACCAGAGTTGGATCCGGGGGCTAGATTACGACGTGGGAAGGTTCCAAGCTTTCGCTTGTAGGCACCCACCTCGCCCTAATTAAAGGACTTCTAATTTATTTGGGCTATTTAAATCCTTAATGCAAACAATCCTAAATAATCTAATCAACCAAAAAAAATATTGATATAAATGCATTATCTATATTTAGTTATATTAATAATAAAAATATATACAAACAAACCCTAAGAACCTAGGACACCCTACGGGCATCCTAGGGCGGACTTGAGCCCTATTAGCGCCTACGTAACTTACTAGTATCACCTAGCAAGTATCAAAGTCCACGTAGTTCGACTACCCTAGGACTCTCCTATTGTAATCGATCACATCATCAAAGGTATTTCAACCTAATTCAAGACTCTAACTTCGAGAGTTTTTATTCTTTCAAAATCATTTATTTGAAATCATTTCAAATTAAAAGACATTTATAAAATCCAAATATTCCAAATAATTCTTATCTTTAGAATTCAATTCCAATTAAAAATCTTTTTCAAAGATTTTTAAGAAAACAAATCATATGGGTACGAATCTCATTCCTAGATAAAAATCATTAAAACATTTCAAATCTTTTTGAAAATCATTTAATAATCAAATATCTCATAAAAAATCATGTTTATTTCATAAATATTGCATCAAAAATCTTTTTATAAAATATCTCGAAGGTTGACATCTCAAATCAAATAAAACACACAAATCTGATAGCAATCTTTACAACAAAGGAAATTCCTAGGGAAGGTCAAGTGACCTTCCTAGCCTAGGGTCTCTAACTAGCCCTAAAGTTAATCTAAAAACCTAAAAATACTAATGCAATGCATGCTGAAATTTAAACAAATAAGCATGTAATTAATTCTAAAAATGCATGAAAATGCCCCTAAATGCACACTAATTAATCTATGTGAGCCTAAGCATATTTCTAAGTTGGATTTGGCCTAAAAATGATTTTTAGAACAAATTTAAGGACATAAACAAATCTGGACAGATTTGAATATGTACCCTAAATTACTCTAAAAACCATGAAAACAAAGAATAAAAAATGTGAAAATGTCCTAGCATGCTTTCTACATGAATATTTTAAATTACTATGCAAAAACATGTCAAAAATTACACCAAAATATGCTTAAACGATTGATTTAAACACAAGGGAAGGATCTCACCTTTGCATGCTCCCTCGTACACATTTATACATCCAAACCATCAAATTGATATCACAAGGGAAGGATCTTACCTTTGCACACTCCTTCGTCCACATTTTTTATATTCAAACAATCAAATCCATGGCGAGTGTTTAAATAATCATAAAAGCATAAACAAAAAGACTCAAGACTCATCACATATTAAAATAACATATTGACGTACTCATATTACCATTAAGATCACCAATCAATTATCACGAGATTCAAATTACAACATGAATATATCAACATTTACTCTAAACATGCTTACACATAAAATAACAGCAAATCTAACCCTACTCATGCATGCATACATAAAATCACGACAAAACTAACTAATCCTAAACATGCATATTAACAAAAATCACAACAATGCTAACCTAATCATACACATCAACCCTAATATGCATATTCACATAAAATAGTAACTAAGCTAAACAACCCTAAACATGCATTCTAACATAAAATAATAACTAAACTAAACAACCCTAAACATGTATTCTAACATAAAATCATAATAATGCTAGTCCTAATCATGCATCTACACATAAACAACAATAAAACTAATTTTAATCATGCATCTACACATAAAATCATAACAAAAACTAATCCTAACATGCATTTAATCACAATAAAAGACACCCTAATATGCTTACTAACATGCAATCATAATAAAACTACATTAACCCTAATCATCCATTCTAACACAAAATCATAAATAAAACTAATGAACCCTAAACATGCATACTAACATGAAATAACAACAAAGCTAAACCTAATCATGCTTACTTACATAAAATAACACCAAGGCTAACCCTAATCATACATATGACATGAAATAACAATGAAACTAACCCTATCATGTTAAACATTCTCATAACCAAAAAGAAGAAGAAAAGAAAACCCATCTCATATGAAAATCAAGAGGACTTACACCATAGCATCATAGACTTATGTAAGAAATCATGAAAAATGAAAACCAAGGTTAAGGATTTACCCTTCGATCTCCTTCTTGGCTACCCTCCTCCAAGCTCCTAGCCTTGAGTTCTTCCCCCTTCAATGGTGTATGAATGAAGAGCCAAAAAATCTGTAGCCTCCTCTCCCAAAAACCCTAAAATTCTCCTCCTCCTCTCCTCTAACTCCATAATGCAATATATATAGAGCTAGGGTTCAAATCCTTGAATGGTTAGGATTTAATCCTCTAAAAATGATCCTAGGGTTTAGAACAAATCCTCCAAGGGTTTGCAAGCTGAACCAAGTTCGAATTTCTCCCAAAAAATCAAGTCAAATCGGCCAAAATAGGTGAAATTTTCCAAAATGGCAAAATTGGCTCTACCATGCTGGTGACCATCCTAGCCTGGACGGCTGGCTGTCCTGGGCTGGACGGTTGGCCGTCCTAGCTAGGACGGTCACCGTAGTGACTTCCCAAATTTGTTCCCCAAATTCTAGGGTTTGCATATTTTGGCCATATTTTGGTCAAATCTGATCCAAATTCAATGGTTCAGGGCTCAAAACGACCGTGTTTTGATCCTCCACAGTTTTAGAATGTTTTTGGGTTAAAAATACTTGACCATGGTCAAGGGTTTTAGCAAAAAGCTAGCCAATTGACCCGGTTGTGCCAAAATTGGTCATATGACCATTCTTTGTTTTGTAAAATTGATCAATTAGGCTTGCACCACTTCTAAAAACATAGTTTTAATATGAAATTTGTACTTGAAAACATGTTTTGAAAATCTTTCATTTTGGTAAAAATGACCAATTCACAGTCGATTTGAACAAAACCCTAATTCAGCTCATTCTTACCCGTGAGTTCGATTTTGGGCGACTCTATCCCAACCATTTAAAGGTTCAATTGACACTCCAAATACACTCCCTACATCCATATAAACCTCATGAAACAATCCGTTTCGAATTCGGAGGTCATTCGGAAATTATACGAGAAAAATGACGAAAATGCCCTTCAAGTCGCAAAAACCCTAATTACCTATCGAGCTCTTATCAGAATGCTATGAAAATTTATAGGGATGTTCTAAAACACCTCAAAAGTCAAATGCAATACAAATGGGTTGATTCCAATCCAAATGTACACATGAAATAATGAATTGTCCTTTTCCTCATAAAAGGACAATTTGGGCAATTTGGTCTTTACAAGGCCAATTCCTCACCAAATGATCAGCTATTCTAGTTAATCATTTGCATGGACATATGGTAGAAATAATTGGTAAAAATGGGGTGTCCACAGTATCCATATTTCCAAAAAGAATGATTAATAACTGAAACGACAAGCTATGTACAATGAGTAATACAGAATTTACTCATGAGGAATGTCTTGGTAGATTGGATCTACCAACTCCTCCATGCTCTCCTGACGGTCAAAGTTCTCAAGAAATGGCTTTAGGCGCTGACCGTTGACTTGGATGATTTTCCCGTTCTCAGGAATCTCGATTTCAACTACACCATAGGGGTGGACTACTTTGACCACGAAAGGGCCAGTCCACCTTGAACGGAGCTTGCCTGGAAAAATGTGCAAACGAGAACTATACAAGAGTACTTTCTGTTGAGGCTCAAAGGTCTTCCTCACAATGTGTTTGTCATGGAATAGCTTGACCTTCTCTTTGTAAATTCTGGAGCTTTCATAAGACTCGCGTCTCATTTCCTCAAGCTCATTCATTTGCAACATCCTCTGTTGACCTGCTTTAGCTAAATTGAAGTTAAGAGTTTTAATGGCCCAATATGCCTTGTGCTCCATTTCCACCGGCAAGTGACATGCCTTGCCATAAACCAACCTATAGGGAGACATACCAAGAATGGTTTTAAAAGCAGTGCGGTATGCCCAAAGAGCATCGGTTAGTCGAAGAGACCAGTCCTTGCGGTTCGGGTTAACCGTTTTTTCCAAAATGTGTTTTATCTCCTTATTGGCTAGTTCGGCTTGACCATTAGTGTGTGGGTGATATGCGGTGGAAACCTTATGTGTGACTCCATACTTTTTAACTAAGTTTTCAAACGGCCTATTGCAAAAATGGAGCCCACCATCACTAATGATTGCACGAGGCATCCTAAAACGAGAAAAAATGTGTTCTTTCAAAAATTTCAAAACCACCTTGTGGTCATTCGTTCTCGTTGGGATGGCCTCCACCCACTTTGAGACATAATCCACCGCCAATAAAATATACAAGTACCCACAAGAGGAGGGAAAATGACCCATGAAGTCTATACCCCAACAGTCAAAAATTTCAATGATTAAAATGGGGGTAAGAGGCATCATGTTCCTTTTTGTAACACCTCCTAATTTTTGGCACCGAGCACAAGTTTTGCAAAATTCAAATGAGTCTTTAAACAGTGTGGGCCAATAAAAGCCGGCTTGCAAAATCTTGTCAGCTGTTTTCCTAGCAGAAAAATGCCCTCCACAGGCTTCAGAATGACAGAAGGTGAGCACCCCAATTTGTTCGTCGTTGGGTACACACCTTCTCATCAACTGATCAGGGCAGTGTTTAAAGAGATAGGGATCATCAAAAAAGTAGTTTTTCACATCAACCAAAAATTTTCTCTTCTGTTGAGAAGTCCACCTAGAAGGGATTTGTCCTGTCACAATATAATTCACAATATCAGCGTACCAAGGACAACTAACAAGAGCAAACAGTTGCTCATCAGGGAATGTATCACCTATGGGTAGACCTTCATAAGCTGTCTCTAAAACCAAATGAGAAAGGTGATCCGCCACCACATTTTCAACTCCCTTCTTGTCTTTTATGGTCAAATTAAACTCTTGACAAAGTAGGATCCACCTAATGAGACGGGGTTTTGTATCCTGCTTAGAGAGCAAGTACTTCAACGCCGCATGATCAGTGAAAATGATTATGGGAGACCCTACAATGTACGACCTGAACTTATCTAGGGCAAAGACCACAGCTAAGAACTCTTTCTCCGTAGTTGTGTAATTGGACTGGGCGGAATCTAGAGTCTTGCTAGCATAATAAATCACAAAAGGTTTCTTATCCTCTCTTTGCCCTAAAACAGCTCCTACGGCGTAATCACTAGCGTCACACATGATCTCAAAAGGAAGGTCCCATTTCGGAGGTCGCATGATAGGAGGTGCAATCAACATACTTTTTAATTTTTCAAAAGCCTCCTCACATGCCTGTGACCATTCAAAAACAACATCATTGGCAAGTAAATTGCACAAGGGACGAGATATAGCACTAAAATTCCTTATGAACCTCCTATAGAAACCTGCATGACCTAGGAAGGACCGTATATCTTTAACACATTTAGGAGTGGGTAAATTAGAAATCAACTCGACTTTGGCCTTATCTACCTTTATACCTTTCTTAGACACGATATGCCCCAACACAATCCCTTGTGTCACCATGAAGTGACATTTCTCTCAATTCAAGACTAGGCTTTTCTCCTCACATCTCTCCAACACTTTCTCCAAATTTTCTAGACATCCCTCAAAAGAATCTCCAAAGACGGAGAAATCATCCATAAAAATCTCCATGATCTTCTCTACCGTGTCACTAAAGATACCCATCATGCACCGTTGAAAAGTTCCCGGTGCATTACATAATCCAAAGGGCATTTTCCGAAAGGCAAATGTGCCAAACGGACATGTGAATGTGGTTTTCTCTTGGTCTTCTAAGGCTATTTCTATCTGATTGTACCCAGAGTAACCATCAAGAAAACAGTAAAACTCATGCCCTGCAACTCTCTCCAATATTTGGTCCACAAAAGGTAGAGGGAAATGGTCTTTCCTCGTGCCAGCATTTAGTTTCCTATAATCTATGCACACCCTCCAACCCGTAGTGACTCTAGTAGGTATGAGTTCATTTTGTTCATTTGCCACCACAGTGACCCCGGACTTTTTTGGAACGACTTGGGTAGGGCTCACCCATTTGCTATCCGCAATAGGGTAAATGACACCTACATCTAGGAGTTTCAACACCTCTTTCTTGACAACTTCCTTCATGACAGGATATAACCTACGCTGCGGTTGCCTAGATGGTTTGACATCCTCCTCCAAGTAGATTCTATGAGTGCAAATCAAAGGGCTAATCCCCTTAATGTCCGCAATGGTCCATCCTATGGCGGTTTGGTGGGCCTTCAGAATCTCTATGAGTCTCACTTCTTGATCATGATTTAGAGAAGATGAAATGATCACAGGGAAAGTCTCTTCATTTCCTAGGAAAGAGTATTTGAGATGGGGAGGTAAAGGCTTCAATTCTAACTTAGGTGGCTTCTCTATTGATGGCAAAATTTTCTCCTCAATTGGAGGTAATTCCTCGAATCTAGGTGTCCACCCATTTGTTTCCATCACCTCACTGTGTTCAAGTATGGAGTATAAAAACTCCATTTCAGGTGTGGCTACCTCTTCAACAATCTCAGGGCTCACTAGACAAGACTCCAAAGGGTCATCACATGAAAGATGATCAACATATTCCTGCACTAGAGATTCTATCACGTTCACCTCACAAATGTCTTCATCATCCCCTATTTCTTTGATAACTGATTGCTCGCAATCATATGCTCTAATTTCATAATTGTAAGACCCAAATGCACGCTAATGATGGTGTAAATCACTAGGTTTTGTTAAGATATTCATTTGTCTTGTTTTTATGTGCATTATAGGTTTTTGGCGTTTTTGAAGCCCAAATTCGCTCTCCGATGAAGCGCGACTCACAGTCGAAGGTTGGGACAGCGTCGAGGAAGCAAGGAGCACCAAGATGGGTTTTTCTGGGAATTTTTGGGTCATCTATCGATAGATGAATGTGCCTATCGATAGATGCCAGTCTCTGCATCTCAATAAAAAGCTGCTCGTGGATCATCTATCGATAGGTGGATCTCGCTATCGATAGATGCCGGCTTCTGTTTCGCAATTTGGAGATTTATTTCTTGAGCTATCGATAGGCAAAGGGAGGTATCGATACATGCCAGCCTCTGGACCTTTAATTTTGGAATTTGATTTATGATCTATCGATAGGCGTGGGCATGTATCGATAGATACCAGCTTCTGACTTCACAATCTCGGCCTAATTTCCAGCATCTATCGATAGCGGTTCTTGCATCTATCGATAGATGCCCCTCCAGTTCCAAGGCGATTCAGGGTTTCGCGTTCTCTATCGATAGGTGTTCATGCATCTATCGATAGAGATTCTTCGAGTTCGTTCCAGCGCATCTGACCTTCGCAGCATCTATCGATAGGTGCCTTGCACGCTATCGATAGATGGCTGCCTGCTCCGTTTTTTTATGCTAAGTATTTGTGTAATAATGTTGACTTTGAGGGATTTTATTGTCTTTTGGCTCTTTGACTTTTAGGGGAGTATTTAAGCTACTTTAAGAGGAGAGTGAGGGAGCTTGGTCTTTTGTCTTGTTGCTCATAAAGTGAGCCTTTGTTTTCTAGTGCTTTTCTTGGCACTTTCTAGGTAGCCAATCACCACCCATCTTACTCCAAATAGGCCCAAGTTTGACTATGATGATGAGGAGCATCTACGGATTGCCGATCTACGTTATGGCCGGCTAGGTCACTCGGTTATGGGGTGAGGCAAGGATTTTTGGGTGAGGTTTTTAGTCACCATTTTGTAATTAATGTTATTTAACTTTGGGATAGACTTGTATTTGAGAGCCTAGTGCTTTTAACCGTTTATATATCAATATGTTTTAGTTTTCTGTGATTACTATCTCATACAAATACAAGTGGTGCTTACTTTAATGAATGATTGAGTTAATGGTGGTTTGATCATTAGCATAGGTTATGCATTATCGTTTGATTCTGATAGTTTATGGCTTTTGATTAATCGTTATACACTTAATCATTCATATCATTTTGGTTAACTTATTCTTGTAGTCTAGGTTACCATTATCCCATGTTAAATAACATTTCACATTACAGTCGGTGATTATTGACTTGCCCTAATCCGAACCGACCCCCATTACCTTTCTCCACTTTATCTTTTCTTAATTTAATCTAGCACGTCTTTAATTTACTATTAGGACCTTAATCATCAACCAATCAATCACCTTTGAATCACAATCACTAGCGTAGCTTCTTATTTACTTTAAAATCGATTCAACCATATTCTCTGTGGACGACCCGCACTCACTCTAACTTGCGACTTGAGGTTAAATTTCCGTTGAGTGTGGTCCTATAAATACTTTTAAATCTTGGTGCATGGTGGGGAATTAACCTCCCTCACCGTGGTGCGACCAATAACATTGAAAATGTTCAAGTTCACAGTCATGTTGCCAAAAGACAACGTCATCAATCCACCCCGACAATGAATTATGGCATTAGCAGTGGCCAAGAAAGTCCTGCCAAGAATAACTGGGAACTGACTCCCCTGACTCACCACAGGTTGTGTATCTAGAACAACAAAATCCACAGGAAAATAGAACTTATCCACTTGTACCAACACATCCTTCACTATACCTCTAGGAATCTTCACACTACGGTCTGCTAGCTGAAGGGTAATGGTGGTAGGCTCTAACTCTCCTAGCCCTAGCTCAACATACACCGAGTATGGCAACAAGTTCACACTGGCTCCCAAATCTACCAAAGCATGTCCCAACTTTGAGTTTCCTACCACTATGGAAATGGTGGGGCTTCCTGGGTCTTTATATTTTGGGGGCAAGTTATTCCTAATGAGAGAGGTGGATTGTTCAGTCATGAATGCATCATTGTGGACACCTAACTTCCTCTTCACTGTACACAGGTCTTTCAAAAATTTTGCATATGAAGGAATTTGTTTGATAGCATCCAACAAGGGGATATTCACCTTAACCTGTTTAAAAATATCATAGATTTCAGCATGATTGTTCAGTTTCTTTGGGATTCTCAACCTATGGGGATATGGAGCGGAGGGAACATGATTAGCTTTTTCTTTATCCAAATCCACATCAACAACATCGGCTTTAGGGACATCAGGCTCATCAATCACATCCTCATCCCTTTTTGGCTCATTTTGTAAATCTTTTGAAATCTCTTTTGGAAGATCCTTGGGATGGATGGTTTTGTCAATGATTTTGCCACTTCGAAGAGTGGAGATAGCCTTACAATGCTCAAAAGTCCCATCATTTTGACTTGAAGTCTCAACACTATTTTGACCTTGGGGGTTTTGAATGGGTTGAGAGGGAAATTTCCCTTTTTCTTGTTGAGAACTCCCCATAGAAGATGTCAATTTAGTGAGTTGAGACTTCACATCACTAATAGCCGTTCGAAATTCATTGTTCATTGTTTGTTGAGATTGGACAAATTGGGCCACAATGTCCTCCAAATTTCTTTTGTGGGGTGGTTGGTAAGATTGATGATTTTGATTTGCTTGAGAAAAATGGGGAAAACCTTGGTTAGGATTCGCAGAAAATCCTTGTGGCCCTTGATTTTGAAAAGTGGGGGCTTGATTTGCAAAACCTGGATTTGGATTTTGAAAATGATATCCTTGGTTTTAAAAATTTGAGCTTTGCCCTTGAAAATTGGAACCTTGCCCTTGGTTAGAATAACCTTGATGGGCTTGAGCATTACCTTGATTTGATGAAGCATTCACCCCATCATTTTTCCAACTAAAGTTTGGATACTTCCCCCACCCCGAATTATAAGTGTCAGAATATGGATTAAAAGGCTTCCTAGGGGGGTTCAAAGCATGGACTTGCTCTTGGACGGCTCCTTTAATGGTAGGAAGGGTAGGACAATCTCTAGTGGAATGCACAGGATCCTCACAAATGAGGCATGGTTCCTCTACCCTAGGCACAATAGGTGTAGGAGGTACATTTGGCACCACAGGCACCGCGGTAACCTCATTGACTTTCTGCATTCTAGGGCCTCTAACTTCCTAGTCAAGCTTGCCACCTTGGCTTGAAGGTCATATTGTTCCTTAAGTTGGAACTTTCCACCACTACTTGGGTTGCTAGCTCTCTTTGCAACATCGAGAGTTATGTTAACCTCCCAGTTGGCCGCACTCTCTGACAACCTATCAAAATATGGGATTGCTTGTTCGGGGGATTTCTCAAAAAGTTCCCCACCACTCATCATTTGGAGAAATTGCTTAGTTTCACGGGTCAAACCATGGTAGAAATACCCTACAAGTTGACCTACGTCTAGTCCATGATGGGGGATTGCATTTATCAAATCCTTGTACCTTTCCCAAGCACCAGCGAATGCCTCATTAGGTTTCTCAGTGAAATTTTGGATCATGCGCATCAACATGTTGGTTCGAGCGGGTGGGAAGAATTTTTCCAAAAAAATCTTTTGTAGTTGTTCCCAAGTGCGGATAATTTGGAGTTAAAGTATGAAACCATATTTTTGTCTTGTCTTTTAGAGAAAATAGAAAAAGAGTAATGCAAATGATGTCAATAGGTGACCCCGTTGACAAGAATGCGCTACACACATCTGTAAAATCCCTCATGAAGGAATATGGCCTTTCAGAATCAAAGCCATGAAACTCAGGCAATAGTCGAATCATTTCAGGTTTTAGGACAAAGCGACTAGCTTCTGGAGATGGGATTATACAAGATGGTGTGGTGGTTCTATGAGGGTTGAAGATCTCCCTCAAAGTTCTTCCCAAATTCACCATAGGGATATCGGGCTGTCTATTCTGCTGCTCATTTTGATTCATGTTTTGTTGAAAATTTTGATTTAAATTTCCCCCACCAGGTGCAGGGGTTGCAGGCGGAATAACATCATCCCTTCGCCCTTGAGGCTCATTTGGAAAATCTTGATCATTTGCATTCCTTTGAAACGGATGGTTTTGGTTGTGCTCCATTGATGGAGAGGATGGTTGAGCCAAGTTAGGTCTCAAATTTGGATTTTCAAGGTCTTGTTGTGGCCAATTCCTTACAAGTCAGTTTCCCTCTCCACGAGTCCAAACCGACATGCAACAATTGTTCACAACAAATTTACACTTCAAAGAATTTCTATACACTAAGAGTTAGGAAAAACTTACCGGATTCACAATGTAATTGCGAATTACCACTAGCTCTTCCTTGGATCACTTCAAGGTATGCGCTGATCGATTCAGAGAACAAGGGAGATTATTCCTTGTTAAAGATCAAGATTAATATATTTATAAAACCGCGTGATTGTTAATCTCAATTCAATTGTGACTAGTGAGCACGGGTGTCGAACCACTGGGAAAATGCAGGTTTATAATAAAAGACTATTAGAATTAATTAAAGTGAAAGAATAATGTCAAATTAAGTTGGTGGTGAAAAGTGCTCCGATTGGGTCGAAGCGAAAATACCGAATTTTAATAAAGCTGGTTAAAAACGCGATTACTTTGGTGGAATGAGCAGAACTTGGGTGAGAAGCCCATTGAATATCAATTATACAACTTATATTATAAAATCCTCAATATAGTAATTATGTATCGTGGTTCTTCCAACTACAAGAAAGAAGTCCCAAAAAGATTATGAATACAGGACCGACAGGTTTATCCTTGAAAAGAATGGAATATCGCTATCCACCTTAATTGGGGAATAAAGCATGCTCGTTTGTATTCATACCAGTAAGTACCATTGCATAATTATATAATTGCAATCACAGATGTACAATTATATGATATTATATTTAGCAATAGTGTGCGGTAAAACCTTCACAACTATGCAATCACATAATACAAATAAAGGGATGTTTATAAAATAGAATTGCATAAAGAAACCAACTTCATCCTCACCCAAGCTTGGAGTATTAGCTACACATCAATGGAGGAGAATATCCTTTATCCATGACAAGCTCTAAGGGTTCACGGGATGGAAAAAGTAAAATAAAAGCAGAAAGTAAATGACTGAAATAAATAAAGGAATGTTAGATATGTGCCCTAAAACCAATTGTTATTTTGTGTTTAGGGTTTTATATTTCATTATATTATCTTGTATGGATCTTTATTCATTTATGATATGGCTATTTTTATCATGTAAACTTGTGTTTAATTACTGTTCATGATAAAGTCCTTGGATAGTATGATAGAGAGTTATATCTCAAGTGTTGAGATAGAGAGACTTATAACTTTCAAGTACATCTATCCTAAACTAGTTCCTGATCATAGGTTTATATATTTGGACGATTATAAACCGTTAAGATTAGCTCAGGTTTTACTAGCTCCATGGGAGGATGGTGAGTCTCGAACCATCTGTGTAGAGACACTATAGTAAACCTGTGGGTGCTTGTTAGAGAACAGGTACACTGAACGTGACCAATTTGAGTACAGCTTATGGAATTCTATTTGTATGTCAAAGGCTGCTCATGTGTATAGTCACAGTTGTAATCCTTAGACTTGAGACACCACATGTTATCTTATATATGAATTGCTAAAGTTTGATAGTATCTCGTACACCCTTAATCATAAGGATGTAATCGGTGCTCATTGGCTCTAGTGAGTTATGTATGAAGATAGGTGAGTGTGCAATAGAGGATCACCACCCTTAATAAGAAAGGGCGAATGTCTTAGTTAGTTCACAGTTACTATCTCAATGGAGTCTTTGGCCAAAGCAGAAGGTTGCCAAGAAAAGTGTTTCAAGGGCATACCTAATTGAGATTATAATCTGGTGAATTAGTAACGCATGATTAAGTTAGGGTTTGACATGAATCCATACCCAACTAACTTAATCGAGACATTGTTTGGTGAGGGATTATTTATAGCACGAAGGGTTCATTTACACGTTCGTATATTCACCCACACCTAGGGTACGTCATGACATATTGCTAGATGTCACTCATGACTAGTGAAGGCCTAATGATAAGGGTTATCATTGAGGGCAAAATTGGAATTGTTCCAATAGAACCTAAAAATAGAAAGTTTCTATTTTGGGCGACATTGAGATGTCCCCTGCCACTACTAGGTTGGGATGAACCCAATGGGTCACACACATAAGGACATAAGTGAGGTTGTTTAAATTGTGAGAGGGTTACACTCTTATTAATATATGTTTGACTTTAATTAATTAAAGGTTAATTAATTAAGAGTCAAAGGGATATCTAATTCAAGAGTGTTAGTAACCTAAACGGGGTTAATGGTCATGCTAGCACTAGTAACCAAACACCCTAATTAGAGGAGAAGTCTATTTAAAGTGAGGGAACCCTAATAGTCATTATGCTTAACTCATCAAAGGGTTCTCTCTCTCTAAGCCGCCACTCTCTCTCTCTCCCTCTCCAAGCTTGCTTTTTCAAGCGTTGAAAAATCACGAAGGTTTAATCGACTCTTGTGTTCGTGTGGACTTTCATTGGAGGCCGCCATACTTTTGGGGCTCGAGGTTTGAGCGAGGACGATCATCAAAGGAAGAGAACATCGCAAAGGAACACATAAAGTAAGCTTTTAATTCTTGATCAATTAATTGTTTTGACTCGTTTTATCGATTGAATAGATTCTTGGATGAATACAATGGGGAAATATTTTAAATCCTTTATTCCGCTGCGTTCCCTTGATGTATTCTTTCAAGGAAATGGCGAAAATAAATAAAGAAAAGGGCTGAAATAAATAAAGAAAATGGCGAAAGTAAATAAAGAAAAGGACTTAAGTAAATAAAGAAAATGACAATAAAAGTAAAGAACAATTCTCAAGTGAGAATTAAGCCATGCATTAAAAAGGAAAATTGCAGAAAATTAAAGTACTGAAAGTAAAGACTGTATAAGTAAAGAACAATCCTCAATTGAGAATTGAGCCAGGCAAAAAAGGAAAAATTGCAGAAAAGTAGAATTGCTGAAAAAGTAAACGACCGAATAAAAAGCAGAATTGAACTGTAACATGAAGTCTATTAAAAATAACAGAGTAATGATTCAGAACAATAGTCTTGAACCCTCTTTAAGTCGCCTTTACACGTGTATATATAGAAATGAAATGCAAAAGACGTAAATGCCCTTGAAATATCTCAAAATATTTAAGAAAGCCCTCAACCGCCTAAGGTCTATCTATAGCGAAGAGGCGCTATCGATAGTACCTCTATCGATAGCGAAAACCTGGCTATCGATAGACATGTGGCACTTTTGCTTTTCAATTTGCAGAGATTCTTTGCAGTTCTTTCGCACTTCAATTGGCTGTTGCTGATCTTTTCTGGAATGCTCTTTATTTGTGACGATATTCAAAGCTTCATAGGCGACGACCTCGTAATCATATAATCTGCACAGATTTCTAGAAAAAGAGAATTTAACCAATTTATACAGATTTTATACGAAACAAGATATTATTCCACAATTATTTAAGTAAGAGAACACAGAAATACCATCATTTGAGAGAATGATTGTGATACAATCACACTCCCCAACTTAGGTTTTGCTAGTCTCATAGCAAATAGCTAGACTCTAACGACTACGATTTAAAACTAGAAATTGAAAAAGCCACTTTTGCAGGGAATCGCGATTGCATTTAGCATATGCAACAAGCCTTTTAAACCACTAAGTTACCCTTAGTGGACGAGTGTAGTCTCGTGAGGGTTTGCAGAAATGATACCCACAAACATGAATTTAAAAGAATTATTTGATAAAGAATTTTAAAATTATACTATGTACACAGCAAGAGTTTCATCCACAGATATATCAATATCATAATTGAAAATTTTAAATACAGGAAATGCTATCTTTAACAGGTAATTAGCAAGTGTTCATTGTGTAGTGAGGATGAACTTGATAGAATCAAAATAACGCAATAAGAGTATGAGAATTAACCCTAAATAAGTTTCAACTTCAAATCCTCACTGGTGGTCGCTCGCAAAAAATGTTCGCTCTGTAAAAGGTTAGTAACCCAGAGTTCCCAAATGGAAATATACAAGTATAAAACTTATACATTAAGCTCTAATATTTGACCAATAAAAGATGAATTAACGAAGTTATATATGCAAAGATGCAGTTCATACATAAATAAAACTTAAATAAGTAAGTAATCACAAGAGAATAGTGCACAAAATTTTGAAATAAAAAAGGTCTTTATAGGATTGTAATGTATTTGGTTGTAACAGAAGAAATTTTGGACTGCAAAATTAGGATGGTTTGTAATATGTTCAAGGTTACTACCCTAAACCATCCTAAATACCCTATACTAACCCTGACAAACAATTTAAAATTTTAACCAAAAAGAAACAATTATTCCACCCAAAAAGAACAACCACCCACGCTCAAGACTGAGCATCATCTCTCATCTCTACATCCGCTCTCATCTCTGCCTCGCGCTGACCGCGGGCCTCATCCGATAACTGATCATCCCCAGGTGGGATGTCAAATCCAGCAGTAGGCTGTGGCTCATAAAATAACGCGCGGTCGGCCTCAAAAATCGGCTCACCGTCCATCCGTCTCCACATAGCCTGGAGCTGAGCAGAGTGTCTCTCCATCTGTACAAACTGTCTGTCAAGCTGCGCGGACTGACGGTCTAGCTGAGCTGACTGTATCTGCTGAGTCTGCATCACTGATCTCAGCCCCTCTAAGACCTGAAGTAACAAATCCTAAGAGCCGGCAGATGATGCAGCTGGCATAGTAGGTGCAGCAGGAGTCGGAGCTGGAGTAGCTGATGGCTGCGAGGTAAAAGCTGGAGCAGGCTCTGATGGGTCAGCTGTCTCTGTACTTGGCCTCTTTGGCCTAGCTGCCATACTCCTAGCTATCGTAGTGGGGGTAATAGGTCCCTCACCCCACCGCAGCGGCTCATCAGACACAACACCCGCACCCAGTGCAAAAGCTGTAATCATCTGGGGGTACGGCATGTTGTTGCGCGGCTGTGTGGCAACAAAAGTATGGATCTCGCTGAAGATCAACAAGGCGATATCCATCTCGTTGTCACCCAAGAACTCTAACAGCAGCCGCACAGACTCCACGGGGATCTGTGAATCAGTACCCCTCTCTCGCAGATTGCAGTAGAGCAACTTATTCATAGCTGCGTAGGATGGGTGCATGTTCCCGGTCGTGAAGTGCAGTCCATCGAATAACTCACTGTCCACGCACACCATATCTGCACACTGACTCTCTGTCAGCTCTAAATAACTGCCCTCCACCTCTGTCGTGAGTGGACGCTCGCACCCCAAGTAGGTAGCGATGTCGTCTGGAGTAAACTGGACAATGCGGCCTCCAACCTAGGCCCTGAGTGTCTGTGGCTGATCCTCTGCCATGTGTGCTGATGTATAGAACTGACGCACAACACTGGCCATATAACCTGCGCCCTTCCTCAGCCAGGTGCTGAGGTGTCTGTCCTGTAGGGTCTCCACAAGCAAGCCTTCATATCTGAAGGCTTTTGGGTCGACATATCGCTCGACATTGAAGTTCTTCGCTGACAGGATCACTGGCCACGACCTATTATCCAGGCATCAATCTCAACTCAATGCAGTGTAACAGGCATAGCAAGGACTAATGTATTATAAAAAACCTAATGTCAAAACTCAAAACCCAACATACTACTACCAACTTTTACATGCAAATTCTACGTAAGTAAACTCCTTATGCTATTACAAGTTGAACAAAACTAAGCCATTTAAGAAAAGTTCAAATTTTTAGAAAGGGAATGGGAACTTACGAAGTAACGGGGGTGAGAAAGTTGCCGGACGAACTACCCACGCTTAGAGTGACTGGAGTGGTAAATGGTGTCCGAATGCAGTGAAGCAAAAACACTTTCTGATCGGTCAGAAGTGTGCAAAATGTTGCGAGGATCGCAACGGAATCAAGCTTGACCGAAATGGATGCCTGAGATGGCCGGAAAATGAAGTGGAAGGTGGATGGTCACGGCAGCAATGGTGTTTTCAGGCGAGAAGAAGGTGAAAAAGTGAGAAAAATGGCGCGGGGAAGCTCTTTTCAGGCAAAGGTACGCGATCTCTATCGATAGCGAGTAGGCGCTATCGATAGCCACATAGTTCTGCCGCGATATGAAGGGATTTTTTTATTTTTTGAATTTGGGACTTCTATCGATAGACATATGGTCTATCGATAGCGAGATTGAGATTTTGAATTTTGAAAAATGGCTTAATTTATATTTAATTTCACAATAACGGACCACTTTAATACACTAACTGAATAAGAAACACATAGTAACCCAGGGCTGCTAAGTTATCGAAAAAAATTGGCAACTTTTAGGCTCAAATTAGGGTACTACGGGAGTCTTATACTCAAGAAATAATATACACGGCACAAAGACTTGAAGAAAATGGCCTTAATCATTTTTCAAAAATTGCACAATATTCTCTACTGATTAGCAATTTATTTGCATTCTAAAATATGCATGAATTAAACAGTTACGCGAGATATAACAAGTAAGCAATAACCAAGAACTGAACTGATTTGATGAATATTTGAGTCCCAAAAATGATCGAATGGTTCAAAATTTGCATTATTCGTCGCCAGTCTCCACTTTATAAACAGGTTTTTATCAGATATTCAAATTGCTAAGAATGAAGATTAAACCAAGTTCGTGCATGTGTAAGATTGAATACAAGCTAATCACAGTAAAGTTACAATTAATGTATCGAAAATAGACAAATAGATATGATATAAATGAAAGAATAAACTCATAGTTTACCACGTATTATTTATCAAAATCTATACAGATAATCACTATACAAATCAATGGTATAAAAATGTGCACAAGAATGAGATATGTGCACAAGAATGAGAAACAATAAATTATTATATAAGTAACAATTTAATTGAATAAATAAATCAACATAGAAAAGAGACTATACAAACCCTCCCCAACTAGAAGTAGACATTGTCCTCAATGTTGAAAGGATGTCACGACCAGTCGAGTGTGTAAGAATAAGGGGAAAGGGTGGGGGGGAACTAAGTTTAACGTCTTCAGCCAGACGTGAAATTCCACTTTAGTCAAAATGATAGGTTGGGTCTTCCAAACTGACAGAGTCAATTACCAAACCATCCCTAATGCCCTCACTATCGGTTATACCCTCAATAAACGGCTTAAGCCTTTGTCCATTCACAGAGAAGGACAAACCAGTTCGAGGATTTCTAATTTCAATAGCACTGTGAGGAGTAACTCTAGTCACCACAAAGGGTCCATCCCAGCGAGATCTAAGCTTACCAGGAAATAACCTCAATTTAGAGTTAAACAGCCACACCTTCTGATTAGGTTCAAAAGATTGTCTATTGATGTGTCTATCATGAAACTCTTTCATTTTGGCTTTAGAGATTTTAGAACTTTCGTAAGCCTCATTCCTAATCTCTTCAAGCTCATTTAATTGAAGCTTGCGGTAAGAACCCGCTTCCTTCATTTCAAAATTAAATTTCCTAATGGCCCAAAGTGCTTTGTGTTCTAGCTCAACAGGGAGATGATAGGGTTTTCCATAGACTAAACGGTACGGAGACATACCAATAGGGGTTTTAAACGCAGTCCTATAGGCCCACAATGCGTCAGTTAGGCGCAATGACCAATCCTTATGATCAGGCCTGACTGTTTTTTCAAGGATATGCTTAATTTCCCTATTCGAAACCTCCACTTGCCCGCTAGTCTGAGGATGATATGGGGTTACAACTTTGTGAGTGATTGAGTATTTAGCTACGAGAGTTGCAAAGGGTCGGTTATTAAAATGTGACCCTCCATCACTGATGATGGCCCTTGGAAACCCAAACCTAGAGAAAATGTTCTCTTGGAGGAATTTCAACACTACTTTATGGTCATTAGTCCTAGTGGCTACTGCTTCTACCCATTTAGACACGTAATCTACAGCCACTAGGATATATTCGAACCCATGCGAAATAGGAAAAGGTCCCATGAAGTCGATGCCCCAAACATCGAAAATTTCGACGATTAGAATAGGATTAAGAGGCATCATATCCCTTCGAGACATAGAACCCATTCTCTGACAATTCTGGCAGGACTTACAGAAGTCCAATGCATCATTAAATAAAGTGGGCCAGTAGAACCCACACTGCAAGACTTTAGCGGCAGTCTTTTTCTAGCTAAAGTGTCCTCCACAAGCTAAAGTGTGGCAGAACTTTAAAACGTCTTGCATCTCACCTTCCGGAATACACCTACGTATAACCTGATCAGCACAGTACCTAAATAAGAGAGGGTCTTCCCAATAATAAAATTTTATCTGAGAAAAGAACCGATCCTTTTCCTGTTTCGACCAAAGAGATGGTACAAGGCCTGTGGCATGATAATTCACTATATGAACGTACCAAGGTAAAGCA
>JAESVK010000215.1:761037-780417 GCA_017140935.1 Hamamelis virginiana
CAGTTTTAACACACACAATTAATTTTAGCTTTAGAGAGTTAGCTTGGAGAGAAGAGGCTTGAGCATTGCACAAGCTTCCCCCATAGCACTCTTATCTATACTTTTGAAGTCCTTGGAGTCCTTGGAGAAGGTATAAGAGTAAGGGAGAAGAAAGTAAACGTTAGTAATCATTGTGTTTATTTAAGTTTGCATATTTTCTTCTTCTTCTTCTTCTTCTCTTCTTCTTCATTGTTCATGTTAGGATTAGGTGTTTAGAATTAAGTGTTCATATTAGGGATGAATTTATTATTCCTTTAGTATGCATGATAAGGATTAGTTCATTATTTCTTTAGTATGCATAATAGGGATTAGTTCATTATTTCTTTAGTATGCATGATAGGAATTAGGATATTAGTATGATTTTCTTTTTATAGGAATGCATGTTAGGATAATTTATATGAGTTAAGTGTTGAATCATATGCTATGTCCTTAGGGTATATTTGCATTATTCATACTTGATTCCTTTTTTTATTCTCTTTTATTGTTATTACTTGGAGTGTGCTTAAAATACAAATTGTGTTCGAGGGAGCATGCAAAGGTAAGATTCTACCCTTGTGCTTATTGTTTTTGAGCATATTGCATGGGATAATTTAGGACATCATATTAGTATGCATTGTAGGTCATTTACACATCTCTTTCTTTATTTTTTTTCTTGGGTTTTAATTCATTTTAGAATCACTTTCAAATCTGTCTAAGGTTTAAAAGTGACTTAAAAGTGGATTAAAACGTATTTTTTAGGCCCAAATTAACTTAGAAACATGCTTAGGTTCACATAGAATAACTAGATTGCATTTAGGACATTTTTCATGCATTATTAGTATTGTTTGGTACATTTTTTGTTAATTTTACTTAAATTCCAGCATGCATATAATTAATATTTTAGGTACTTAGATTAACTTAGGACTAGCTAGGAACCCTAGGATTAGGGAGGTTACTTGACCTCACTTAGGACTGTCCTTTGTTGTAAGAATTAGGATAGCAATTGAATTCTACCTAATTTAGGAGTCTACTTTGAGAACAACTCTAAAAGTAAATGATTTTGAAAGTGTTTAAAATGGAATGAAATTCCATCTTTTATGCAAAGAAAAGTGTTTCGATCAAACCCAAACTCTCGAAGCTAGAGTCCTAGATAAAATAGAATCCTTTTTTCTATATAGTTCATTACAATAGGAGAATCCTAAGTAATCGAACTACGTGGACTTTGATCTTTATCAAGAAATTGGTAAGGTACGTAGGCAGTCAATAGGGCGCAAGTTCAATCTTAGGTTGACTCTTGTCTCCTAAGATCATTAGGTTTCTTTTATTCTTTTATATTATCTATTATTATTATCTAGTATTATATATACTACTTTTTGGTTGATTAGATTTGATAAGTTGTTTTTTATGAGATTTTGATAAAGCCCAAACTTAATTAGGATACCTTTAATTAGGGCGAGGTGGGTGCCTACAAGGAGTTCCTTGGAACCTTCCCACTTCGTAACCTAGCCCCCGAATCCAACTTTGATTCAAAGACCATGCTTTTCCAAAATATGGGGTCAGTGTTTTATTGAAAATAAAACACTTTTTGTGGTTTCCTTGTTCACTAAAAATAAGGTGGCGACTCCCAGTTTTTTACAAACTCTCATCCTTTTTTTCGAAGACCTAATCTTGAGTGGATAATAGAGAAGGATAAACGTGGATAATAGAGAAGGATAATAGAGAAAGATAAATCGAGACGGATAAAGATCATACACAATCCTCTCAAACCTCAAGTGAACAAGAGGTCTCCCGATCCCTCGGGATATCTAGGTTGGCTGGTTCTCAACTAGTTAGTAAAGACCTAGTCAATGGAGTTCCAAAACTTGCTAAGTCTTCAAATTCCAGTATTTATGGACCTTGTAAAAAGGGGAAACAAACTCGAGCTTCGCATAAGAAGACTAATATTGTTGGTATCACAAAACCTCTAAAGTTAGTTCATGTTGACCTAATGGGTCCTATGAGGACTGAGATGAAAGGAAATCGATGGAATAGATTCGCAGCGGAAGACTTGCAACAAAATTTTTACAATAGTTGAATCCCCCATCAAAATCTAGGATTTTGATTAAGCATCAGATCATGATTTTACAACTAAGAATAAATTTAAACAACTTAAATGCATACTTACTTGAACCTCTTTTGTTTTATAGATTGTCGAACTCGAGCTCGAAAAGGATAAAGCCTCCAATAGTATCCACATGAACATAAGACCTCAAGAACCCTTTCACTTCACAACATTTGGAAGGGACAAGCTAGGAGAGGGGAGATGGAGCACACGGTTTAGAGGAAGAGAGCTAGGTCATGGCCCTAGGGTTTCTCACTCTAGTTTTTGCCTCCTTCTTTTGATGAGTGGGTTACTTAGTGCTAGCTTGACCTATCATCTTGTATTTATTGAGAACCACTAGGGTTTCCATTAATACTATTCATATTTATAATTTAGCCCCTTAATTATTAACAATTAAAAATAAGGCCCGTACTTAATTATAAATTAGAATATTCAATTCTCTTTTTAATTCAAGAGACTCACTTATGCCCTTTATGTGTGTGACCCATTAGGTTCACCCCAACCCAGTAGTGGATAGGGATATCTTGATGTCTTCTAAAATAGAAACTTTCTATTTATGGTTCAATTGGAACAATTCCAATTTTGCCTTCATTGATAACACTTTATCAATAGGCCTTCACTAGTCATGAGTGACATCTAGCAACATATCATGACGTACCCTAGGTTTGGTGAATAGCAGAACTAAATGAACCCTTCTTATTACTTAATCATTCATCCCCTAATGTCACTATTAAGGTAATAGGTATGGTTATAGGTCAAACCCTATCTTGACAACTTGATATATGTTCCAAAAAATATAATCTCAATAAGTTAAGCCCAGTGAAACTCTTTTCACAGTTTACCTATCACTCTGGCCAGAGATTCAAATTGAGAGTTATTTTTGTGAACTTATCCTGACATTCTCTATCATTAAAGTGAGAGTAATAATTCCTTATTGTACACTCATCTATCTTCATGCAACTTATTAGAGCCAATGAGTACCGATTATATCCTTATGGTTAAGGCTGTACGAGATACTATCAAACCCTAGCAACCTATGCATAAGACAAATATGGTGTCTCAGGTCTAAGGACTACTAAATAAATGGACGTAACATAAGAATATTCCTTTGATATAACCTCCATAGGAATATTCTTGCATATCATGTTCAGTGTACATATTCTCTAATATACATCTACAGATTAACTATAGTGTCATTACACTGATAGGAAAGACTACCTATCCTCCCATTGGAGTTAGTTTAAATATGTGCTACTTTTAGTGGTTTATAAATGTCTACTTCAATAAACCTATGAGTAGGAACTCTTTAGAATAAATGAGTATGAGAAATATCAGTCTCTCTATTTTAACAACTTGAGATGTATATTTCTCTTATCATTTATTCAAGGACCTTATCATATATGTTTAAACACATATGATAAGTTATACCTTCCAAATATAATATAATATGAAATTGATATGCCCTTCAGGATTGGTTTTAGTGAATATCTCTAACATGAGAGTCTGGGTGGGAAACGATATATACTAGTTATGGTTGATGATTTCACTCGTTTCACTTGGGTTGCATTCCTTGGAGAGAAATCTGAAGCCTTTGAGAGCTTTAAGTCGATATGCCAAAAGATTCAAAATGAGAAAGGGAACTCCATAAGAAAAGTTGTTAGACTTAGGAGTGATCATGGTCGTGAGTTTGAGAACTTCGAATTTGCTAAATATTGCAATGAACTAGGCATATAACATGAGTTTTCTGCTCCCAAAACTCTTCAATAGAATAGTATTGTTGAAAGAAAAAATAGGGTGATTCAAGAGATGGCTCGTGTCATGCTCTTAGGTAACAATGTGGCAAAATATATTTGGGCAGAAGCTGTTAACACTGCTTGTCATACTGTCAACCGTGTCTATTTGAGATCGGGGACTTCTCATACTCCTTATGAGTTGTGGAAAGGCAAAAAGCCTAATCTGAAATACTTTCGTTTCTTTGGGAGTAAGTGTTATATCTTGAGAGATAGAAAAAATTTAGGAAAATTTGACTCTTGAAGTGATGATGGTATTTTCATAGGTTATTCCTTGAATAGAAGGGCGTAAAGAGTGTTTAACCTTAGGACTTCTACTGTCATGGAATCTATCAATGTGGTAATTGATGATAGCCACAATTTGCCACAAGATCAATTTCTTGAAGAGGAATGTGATACTCCTGTTGATTCAAGTGTTGAAAATTCTTCTGCACAACCCCTTGATTCACAATCCTCTACAATTAAATCATCATCTACATGGGTTCAAAAGAGACATTCGCTCTCTAACATTATTGGCAGTGTTGATGTTGGTGTGAAAACTCGTAGACAGATTGAGAATGAGGTAAGTAACCTTTCCTATACTTCTTCTCTTGAACCCAAGAATGTGAAAGAAGCTTTAACTGATGAAAGTTGGATCCTTGCTATGCAAGAAGAGTTGAGCCAATTCACAAAAAATGATGTATAGGATCTTATACCTAGGCCTCTAAATAAAAATGTTATTCGTACCAAGTGAATATTTAAGAATAAATATGATGAAAGTGGTACCATAGTCAGAAATAAGGCTAGGTTAGTGGCACAGGGTTATACCAAAGATGAGGGTATTGATTTTGATGAAACCTTCTCTCATGTTTCTCGTTTAGAGTCAGTCAGACTTTTACTATCCATTGCGTGTTATTTGAGATTTAAATTATATTAAATGGATGTAAAGAGTGCCTTTTTGAACGGTTTCTTACATTAGAAAGCTTATGTGGAACAACCCAAAGGATTTGAGGTTCCACATCACCCTAGACATGTTTATAAACTTAAAAAGACTTTGTATGGTTTTAAGCAGGCTCTTAAGGCGTGGTATGAAAAATTGACCAATTACCTTGAAGAGAAAGGTTTCTCTTGAGGAGGAGCTGATCGTACCTTATTCATAAGGATTGTCAATGATGTGTTTGTTGTAGCCCGGGTTTACGTTGATGACATAATTTTTGGGTCTACTTCAAGTGAGTTAGCTCTTTCATTTTCATTTTATGAGGAGATGAAATCGAAATTTGAGATGAGTATGGTAGGTGAACTCACTTACTTTCTGGGTCTTCAGATTAGCCAGTTAAATGATGGGTTGTTTATATGTCAATCTAATTATGTAAGAGAGTTAGTTAGGAAGTTTGGTCTAGATAGTGCTAAACATGCTCATAACCCCATGAGTACTAACACTAAGTTAGGAAAAGACACAACTGGCAGTGATGCTGATCAAAATTTATACCGTAGCATGGTAGGTTGCTTGTTGTACCTCACAGCAAGTCGTCCTTACATCTTTTTTAGTGCAGGTGTATCTGCTCGCTTTCAGTCTTGTCCCAAAGAGTCACATCTTCATGTAGTTAAACGCATTGTTCGTTATGTTTGTGGAACTTTGTCTTATGGGATTTGGTATTCTTTTGATATCAACCCTAATTTGGCTGCATATTCTGATGCCGACTGGGCCGAAAATGTGGATGATCGAAAAAGCATATCTGGTGGATGTTTCTATGTTGGCACATCTTTTGTGTCTTGGTGCAACGGCGCCAAAATTTGATCGGTCCAAACAAAGGAGGTTATTCCTTGCTTACAATCAAGATTTAAAATTTATAAAAGAACTCGTGCTAGTAACCTCAATTCGTTGAAAATATGGTTTTCGCACGGGTATCGATCCATAGGGACTAAAGGCTGAGTTATGAGAGACTAAAGTGAGATTAATTTTAGTTAAGGAACAATCTTTGATTTGAGACTGGTTGTTTGTTTAAACTAAAGAATATAAAATAAATGATAAAAAGTCTTGGATTTCGAATCCACTTAACTCACATCAATCGCATTCATAAGTTTGATTAGGGTTCGTGTATAGTCATGGTAATAATGATCTAAAGTACAAGAATAAACCATTAATAATAATTATGTATATATGAATCAAGTATGGTTCATCTCTTTAAAGCATGGACTGACAAACGAGAATGCACAATCCATCCAAGTAGGGCATGAACCATCTAGCTTCACATACACACATTCGATAAGCACCATTGCACAACAAACATATTTGAAATCACAGAAAACAACTATGTTGATGAATAAAATCATTTAAAACTGAGTTGCATGAAAGAAATATCCTTAATGTTGTACAATCACCATAAATATACATAAAACCAAAACCAAACCTATGAACACGGTAGAATAGAGAGAAGCTTCATCTTAAACCCAAGAGAGAAGCTTAGCCTTCTATGGTTGGATGAGAGTTGTCACGGTACTGCAGTCTTTCCATGTGCAAGCCAAGGATCCCCAGAGAAGAGAGAGAATAGAGAGAGGAGGCTAGGGTCAAGTCTAGATTAGGTTAAGTCCCCCTAAACAAACCTAAAAAGAATGTATTTATAGTGTACATACACCTACTATAAACAAACTTTCCATAAACTGCATAAAAAGCAAATAAAAATAGCGGGCACGCTTTACGAGGTGGAGCCTATCGATGGCCAATCCCAAATGAGAAAGCAAGACTTCTGTCTGTCAATAGGTGGGTGTTCGGCCTATCGATAGGCACCCCCTATCGATAGGCACCCCCTATCAATAGGCCATAGATAGGTTGGCTATCGATAATCCCTATTTTGCTCCGTTTGCTCTTTTTGTGCTTCCACAAGTTGCCTAAGAGCTTCCTTGCATCCTTTTGAGTGTTTTCCCTTCCCATTGACTCCACTTGTAGCTTCATCTGAAGAAGAATGAGGAAAATCAGCCTCGAATATGCTCAAGTTGCCACTTTTATGAAGAGTTCCTACAAAAACAAGTTAAACATATCAAGTTCATGATTTATGGCTATCAAATAACAAAGTTTAAGTATAATCCATTAAAATATAGTTAAAAAAGACTCAATAAATGCATTGATTGTAGAGCAATCACACCCTCCAACTTAAACTTTGCTAGTCCCTAGCAAATCACTGAACCTAAAACACTACGAAATCAAAGAAAAGCTAACTACCAAAGAAAACAAAACTAAATAAAAGCCACTTTCATAGGGAATCGCGATTGTATTTAGCGTATGCAACAAGCCTTTAAACCCTTAGGTTCCCCCTAGTGGACGAGTTATAGTCTCGTGAGGGTTTGCAGAAATGACACCCACAAATATGCAAATTTCAGTCCATTCCCCTTATTCACAAAGATCAAGAAAAACATATTTCAACACAATAAGCATGCTAAGCAATCTAACTACTCATAAATCATGCAATGCATTGAACTGACATCGAAAAAGTGAAATCCTTGTGTGGTGAAGTGGAATCACTCAATCAAGTTCTAAACCGTCAAATAACCAAACTTAAACAAATGGGATAGAGAACACGAAGAACAAAGAGAATGAAACTGAGAAATATAACACAAAAAAAATAAGAAAACGAAGAAAAATAACAACATTATGGAAGATAAGTTTGGGAAGAATGGTGAATGAGAATGAAACTACACACATATACATAAAAGATGGTAAAGTTGCAACAAAATAAAACATAGGTAGTTCATGGAATCAAATAGCACTTTATGTGCTCAATAATGCCTTTTGGTTCAGGGATGGAAAGCATAAAGACATGTGATGGTTTAAAAATATGGTTTAGGTTCTCTACCCAACCATCACATACACCATACCTAAAACAAATCAAAACAAACCTAAACTACTCTAAAAACGCAAACGACTCAAAACGACACAACCTAACCCATAAAGACAAAAAACAATGTACCATGCTCTTTAGCAGAATTACTGAGTTCAGAGAAGATTGGAATACAAAGGATTTCTGGGTTTTTATTCTTGTTGCATCATTTACTTTTGATCTCTTTTTTTTTTTTTTTTTTGTACACGCCCTCCAACTTGAATTGAGCTTTATATTTTCAACTTTGAGAGGGGTAGTATACAAGCAAACTTTTTTTTTTTATTTCTTCTTTTCCTTCTTTCTTTCTTTTCATTTTTTTTTTTGAAGATGCAATATTTAACCCTTTGATCATCTATATCACAAATTCCAACTCTTTTACAAAAAGAAACTGCTCAATACTGAGACATGGCACACAAAACATCAAAACACAAAAAACAAGACTCAAATACTTGAAAACGACTCTCCAACCAAGAATTGATTCAACTAACCTCTACCCTTATGCTCCCTAAGCTGGCCAAAAAAAAGAAACTTGAAGGCTCAGACTAGGTACTAATGGCAATATAAATATGAAAGAATTTAAGCTCAAATAAACAAAAGATGGCCTATAATCCTTTTCCATGACTCACAAATGTTTAAATAATGCACAACAGAACTATCCATCATGCAAATGTTAAACTAACATAAAAAATGGATGTGGAATGAATATATAAGAAAGAAAAAGAAAAAAAAAACAGAATTTTTATATGGAGACACAAGATGAAGAATGAAACAAGAATAGACAAATTTAAGCAAGGCACTTTTTGGTTCAAAAAATATCATGAATGATTCGTGCATGTGCAATTGGAAGTTCACCTACACATATGCATAAGCTCAAAACAAACCAAAACTCAGAGATTTGTAGACTAATAAAAGCATACACATATTGAAACAAGTTCAAAAATCACTCAATGCTTAAGGGAATGACTGAAATTTTCCAAAACTTTTCCAAAAATATATTTATTCCTCCCCCCCAACTTAAATCATGCATTGTCCTCAATGTATGTATATCAAAATAAAGCACAACAGACAATATGCAAAAGAGAAAGGAAGAAATCAAATCACATAAAATAAATCAAAATTTGTTCCTTCTCCTTTGGTCTCCTTCCGAAAATAAGTTTCCGTTTTACAATTTTAACCGGTAAAAGCTTCAATCAACATAACAGAAACTTAGTTAAGGAAGTTGATTGAAGAATAGGAATCTTGAGGGAAAACAACTTACCTTTAGGCCTCCAAGGTAGGATGCCTAGGAAGAGTGTGGACTCGAAATGCTTATTAGTCTTAGAAATAGGAAGGTCCACATAAATATCATCACATTGAGAAAGGCATACATCAAATGAATCAAAACATGCAGTGTATGGTAATGCCCCCTCAACCTCTTTCCCTAATTCCTCGATACTCTCGGGCTCACTAACCTCTTGCATCTTTCTCTCACTAGTAAGCTCCTTTTGTCCATTAAGTTCTACCACCTCGGGGACTCTAAAGTCAACTCCTATCTCACTTTCACTAGATTCCCCCCCAACTTTAGTAACAATAACCATCTCACTCCTTAAACTCATATCAACTTTCACTTCCTCATGGTGTTGAGGGTTTTGTAAATGAGAACTCTCACCCACAAATGTATCCTTGGGGTTATGCACGGGTTGACTCGAAAGTCTACCCTCCTCATGAAAACTAAGAGTTGCTGCGATTTGCGCCACTTGCTGCTCTAAATTAGCTATGGACTGAGAATGAGAATAAAGAAGTTGACGATTGGCCTCTGTGTTCTTTAAAGCATTGAGAACCTTGTCCTCAAAGTCAGAACTCCTTTGGGGTTGCTCTGGTTGGGGTTGAGTGACACTTTGGTACTGAGATTGGAGATGGGGAGGCATATAGGATTGATCAATATTGAAATCCTCCCAAAACAATTTTCCCTATATGGCTGGTAAAACTGACTGCTTGACCCTGGAAAGGGTTGAGACCACCACAAGTTAGGGTGACTCTCCCAATCCGAATTAAAAGAATTAAAATAAGGGTCATTCCAAGAGTTAGAGAACCCTTGGGTTGCATTTACCTTATCCTGAATGAACTTTGGGTACTGATTAGCCATAGGACAAGAGAAAGTGTCATGGCTTATGTTCGCACAAATCCCACAAACCTCATTAACAGGGAAAGGAGTATCCTAGGTAGTTGGCCTTGAGCGGCAAGCAATTGATCCAATTTCTTAGACAATGCTGCCACTTGCTAATTCATCAAAAAATTATTATCAACCTCATACACACTTCTTTTCTTAGGTAGATTGAAGGACAAAGACGACTTCCTAACTGAATGTAATGCAAGAGATGCAGTACCACTAAATAAAAAGAAAAATAATAAGAAAAAGGTGAGAAGGAACTCCCCTCGATCCCGATTGCTAGTCTTTACGCAGTCCTATCAAAATCTTTGGCACCTGGGCAATTAAATATTTAGCGATTGGCCTTGTGGCCTTAGCGCGCAAAAATCCCGATTAGAAACCTGTAAAACAAACAATCTAGGAAGAAGGAAGTGGAGGGTTAGTAGCAAAAGGAAACAAAAACCTAAAAAGATAAAATAAAATAAAAATCCTAAAACTACAACTAAAACCGAAATTACTATAATTCCTATAACCATGCTATAGTCCCCGGCAACGGCGCCAAAATTTGATCGGTCCAAACAAGGGAGGTTATTCATTGCTTACAATCAAGATATAAAATTTATAAAAGAACTCGTGCTAGTAACCTCAATTCGTTGAAAATATGGTTTTCGCACGGGTGTCGATCCACAGGGACTAAAGGCTGAGTTATGAGAAACTAAAGTGAGATTAATTTTAGTTAAGGAACAATCTTTGATTTGAGAGTGGTTGTTTGTTTAAACTAAAGAATATAAAATAAATGATAAAAAGTCTTGGGTTTCGAATCCACTTAACGCACATCAATCGCATTCATAACTTTGATTAGGGTTCGTGTATATTCATGGTAATAATGATCTAAACTATAAGAATAAACCATTAATAATAATTATGCATATATGAATCAAGCATGGTTCATCCCTTTAAGGCATGGACTGTCAAATGAGAATGCACAATCCATCCAAGTAGGGTATGAACCATTTAGCTTCACATACACACATTCGATAAGCACAATTGCACAACAAACATATTTGAAATCACAGAAAACAACTATGTTGATGAATAAAATCATTTAAAACTGAGTTGCACGAAAGCTATATCCTTAATGTTGTACAATCACCATAAATATACATAAAACCCAAAACCAAACCTATGAACACGGTAGAATAGAGAGAAGCTTCATCTTAAACCCAAGAGAGAAGCTTAGCCTTCCATGGTTGGATGAGAGTTGTCACGGTACTGCAGTCCTTCCATGTGCAAGCCAAGGATCCCCAGAGAAGAGATAGAATAGAGAGAGGAGGCTAGGGTCAAGTCTAGATTAGGTTAAGTCCCCCTAAACAAACCTAAAAAGAATGTATTTATAGTGTACAGACACCTACTATAAACAAAATCTCCATAAACTGCATAAAAAGCAAATAAAAATAGCGGGCACGCTTTACGAGGTGGATCCTATCGATAGCCTATCGATGGCCTATCGATGGCCTATCCCAAATGAGAATGTAAGACTTTTGTCTATCGATAGGAGGGTGTCCGGCCTATCGATAGGCACCCCCTATCGATAGGCCATAGATAGGCTGGCTATCGATAATCCCTATTTTGCTCCGTTTGCTATTTTTGTGCTTCCACAAGTTGCCTAAGAGCTTCCTTGCATCCTTTTGAGTGTTTTCCCTTCCCATTGACTCCACTTGTAGCTTCATCCGAAGACGAATGCGGAAAATCAACCTCGAATATGCTCAAATTGCCACTTTTATGAAGAGTTCCTACAAAAACAAGTTAAACATATCAAGTTCATGATTTATGGCTATCAAATAACAAAGTTAAAGTATAATCCATTAAAATATAGTAAAAAAAACTCAATAAATGCATTGATTGCAGAGCAATCAGTCTTGGCATAATAAAAAGCAAAATTCTATATCTTTGTCCACTGTAGAGGCTGAATACATAGCTGCTGATAGTTGTTGCACTCAGCTTCTATGGATGAAGCAAATGCTTTATGACTATAGGATACATGATTATACTCTTGTTATATATTGTGACAATGAGAGTGCTATTAATATATCTAAAAATCCCATACAGCATTCTAGGACTAAACACATAGACATTCGACATCATTTCATTCGTAACCTTGTTGAGGATAGAGTCTTGTCTATGCAGTATGTTCCTACTAAATCTCAACTTGCAGATATTTTCACAAAACCCTTAGATGGCCTTAGGTATGAATACCTTAGAAAAACATTAGGTGTTTGTTCTATTGATTGAGATTTCTCTTAGTCTTCAAGTCCGAAATGACTTTAAACTATCCTGCGTCCGAAACGACGTTAAACTATCATGTGTTCGAAACGACATTAAACTACATTGAGTCTGAAAAGACATTAAACTATCTTTAGATATGATCTTTTCTTGATTCTTTCTATTAGGTTTCTTCTTGAGGGGGAGTGAAGAGTAATGGTTGCATTTGAATTTTTTTTTGGAAAAATTCAAAAAGATTTTTGTGTGCATTGTATCTTGATGAACATTAATTAAGTGTTTTTGATTCATTCTAAATCACCTTTATATAAAAAGAGATTGTTTGTTGTCTTGCTTAACATGAATTCTTTCACTTAATTCAATTAATTATTTCCATTTTTTCTTAATAAAGCATAAATCATTGGTGTCATGAGTTGATCTAAAATCGTTCACCTCTTTTAAAGCTCAAACATGCTTGTGCCAATGTTTGCACCTTCTCACCTCCTTGTTTCTATAGTATTTCCTTCTTATTTGATGATGAGCTCCTGTTACTATCCTAATGTTAGTTCAAATTTTCTTACAAATTTAAAAAGGCATGAGAAAAATTGAAACAGGGCTTTGCAAAGAGTTCTTCAAAGAAAAATATATGAGAAAAGGCATATTGCCATAAATATGAAAGCACAAAAGTGCTATGAATTAGAAAAGAGCCAAACAATTTCTCAAAGTTGTATAAAAAATACTAGCAATGTTCTCATTGATTTTGAGCTCTTAGTCAAATTTTCTTCTCTCTAATGCATGTTTGAAATATCAAAAAATATAATTTTTCTTTCTTGCTTACTAGAGGGCTTTCACTTGCCTTCAGAAGTGAAATCGATTGGTTTGACTCTCATGACCAAAATGTTTTTTCTTTTAAGTTTAAAGTGTGTTACATTTTATTTTGAAATATATTGATTAGAATGCCTGTTAATCAAGCTAATTGATAATTCTTGGTTATAACAATGGTTTAAATGCTTCAATTTTACTTGTCTTTGATCAAAAAGTGGTTAATGTGCTTATTTTTAGTTTAGTAGGGTTGTTATTCATTTTTTTTTTTGTATATATAAATGTTTTTAAACAAAAATAGGGGATTGGATCAATCCTTTGATTTAGGCTGGATCGATCCAAGGTATATAAGAGATCGAATCGATCCCATGATTTAGGCTAGATTGATCCAAGGTATAGAAGGGATTGGATCGATCCTAGCTTATTTCCTGGATCGATCCAATGCGCAGATTGTTTTAAAAACCCTAACTTTTTAGTTTTCCTGCGCAGTATATAAAGGGACCCATGTTTTTTTTTTCATTTTCACCTTATTTTTTCTCTCTCTCTCTCTAAGAAACCTTGGTTCCTACCCCCCTTTTCTTTGTCTTCTTCAAATCCCTAGCGAGTTCGTTGTTGCTCCCTAATGGCTTTACTTGCCATTATCGTGTTAGTGGTTCTCATGGTTGGAGGTTCGAGTTCATCTGGGACTCGAAAGCGTACCCGTACACCTGGCTCTTCATCTTCCCACGGTGGTACACCTCGAAGGGGTGGTCATTCGAGTCGTTCTCAGTATCAGGATATCACTAATCCTAACCATTGTTTTTCTCCACCTGCTTCACCTCCAAGGGTTTCTTCTATTAACCTTTGGATAAATCGTCCTATTTCTTGCGAGCGACAGGTCGATAATGTGAGTCTTGGCTTAGAGAATCCCATTATCCGTCGCCTTGATTTCTATCAATTAAGGAAATTTTATGAGCCGATTGAGTTCTACATTCTAGAGATTGTTCGAGATTTTTATCACTATGCTAGCATTGTTTACTCTAGTGAGGGTGTCATTCACTCTTTTTTTAGAGGATCTGCTGTTACCATAACTCCTGGGAGGATTGGTAAATACTTGGGCACAAATAGACCTGCTCATCCTACATTTCCTTCTACATTTGGTAAGGGTCCAGCGGATGTTTTTTTGATTCATGAGTTATATGTTCATCCCTCGGATTTCAAGACCAAATTTGTTCAGGGATATCTTTCTGGGGAGTATCATCTGCTGAATCTGATAGTACGGTGGAACATTGTGAATTTGGGTCACCGTCTTTATTTCCATTCGGACCGTGCTCAGTTGCTGTTCGCTATAAAGAACGGTAAGTCTATTGACTTTCCCAAGCTGATTTGGGATTGCATCAAGAAGACCTTCGTATTTGCTAGTCGATCTTCAGCTTTACCATTCGGGGTCATGATTACCCACATGTGCCAACAGGATAGTGTTCATGTTATTTCTTCTGATTCTCGTCTGTCTCCAGTTCCGGGTGCTATTAATGCACAGTCGCTCTCTAGGAGCACTGCTACTTCAACTCTGGATCCTGATACGGCTGGTCCCACTTCTGCTTATCAGTCGAAGCATGCTACTATGGATTTCTCAACTTTAGAGATTGTTTAATTATGTTGGTCGTCTAAAGGACTATCATGTTGAGATGAATTCTATTCAGGTTCAGATTTATCATCGCCTTCAGGGCATTGAGCGCCATATGGGGCTGCTTACTCCATCTGACCCTTCTGTAATGCGTTATCCAGCTGAGCCTCCTGCTGAGGAACAGTCTGAGTCTGAGGATGAGACTGATGATAATGATGAGGATGATGAGGATGAGGAGTAGCTTAGTTCAGGTTCTTCTTTTTGTGTTCCCTTTGTCAATTATGACAAAAAGGGGGAGTAGTTTTTTGTTTATTGGTTAGTTAGTTAGTATCTAGCTTTCTTTTTGTTTTATGTTTAGGTTTATTTTAATTTTTTTTGGGGGTTTCATTCTCATATGTATGTGATGATCTATTTTGTATTTTCTAACATATGATGAAATGAATTGCGATATGTTAATATTACTAGTCTTTTGTGCTTGCTTGATATTCTCTATATTATCATGTTTCTTTTTGTTCTTTATTGCTTCACGTGGTGTTCGTGTGTCTTTTGTGCAGAAAACAGGTTTTTGGTCTCAAGCCTTGGTTTTTAGTATAGGGTTGAGCCTTTTTGAATTTTTTTTTTTTTTTTTTTTTGGGTTTTGGGGAGTTCTTGAGTGTTATCATTGTACAAGAGAGGAGGAGATTCTTTTTTGAAGTTGAATTAATCAATTTCTTTTCTTGTGTCTATTATTTTTAAAGGTTTTGTCACCGAATTTACAAAGGGGGAGTTTGTTAGGTATATCATATATATATATATATATGTGTGTGTGTGTGTGTGTGTGTGTGTGTGTGTGTTGGCTAATTCGGATGTCAAAAGCCTGAGTATGTTCTTGGTCTCAAGCCCTTAAAAGCTTAAGCTACTACGACAAGCATGACAGAAATGCATCAAATCGATAAACTCATATTGCTCAAGCTCGAGTCACACTCATTTGTTGGTATATGACCTAGGATGGTAAGTTTGACTTAGAACCTAGGTTATTTAATTGACCATAGGTGGTTTAAATTGTCCTAAACATCTAGGAATGGTCCATTATTGCTCATAGGTCCTTTTTATATGAAAATTAAACATTTTTGACCTTTTGCATTATTTGGATCGATCAAAGAATTTATGCTGGATCGATCCTATTTGAGATCTGCAATATTGGACGATCTAGCCCTATAGCCCGGATCGATCCATATGGCAGAAGAGGTTGGATCGATCCTAGCCAAAATCCTGGATTAATCCAACTTGTTAATTCGAGCCTATTTTCAGATTCAATCGTGTGGTTCAGTTCTAATAGGTTTGAAACTCTTAGGCTTGGTCCCTGATCATATTTAAGGGATATTTCGAAGGGTTTAAGGTAGAGACTCCATTCTTGCAACCTTTGATATTGAAACCCTAGTTCTCTCAAAGAATTTTTATGCATCCATAGCCATTGATTACATAGCACAGTTTTGATGCATAGAAACCTTATTGTTAAGACATACTAACTTCATTTCTACTGAGTGGTTATTGATTCGTGGATTCGAATTGGATGGTGGACTTCTGTTGGCATTATGGACTTTAGTGTGTGGAGCGTGGATCGTGGATTCAGTTCGTAGAGATACCATGAAGGCAACGTGGATTCAATGAGTGCTCATACAATAGGGGATTCTGCTGGGCTTGTGGATTCAAGTGTCGAGTTGTGGTTAGTATCCCTTTTGCTTGTAAGCGCTTTTAGTTCATAGTGATTTCTAGTGCTCCCGAGGTTTTTTACTCGTTTGGGTTTTCCTCGTAAATCTTTGTGTTTCTGTGTGGATGTTTGATTTGCATATTAACTGGCAACCAAACATTAACTAAAGGCAAGGTAATTAAAATCGCTTTTATATTCAAGAAATAGTATCCTAGATTTTTAAAATATATTTCTATGTATTGCATTTCGCGAGTCAGGGACATATGTATGACTCTTCATTTCATATCATGTTTGTTATATATACTTTTCTTTAAGCTTGAGTATGGAAATATTTATGAGTATATCGGGTTGTATCTCCATTTTGACACGTGTCAACCTACCTGGGATGGTCGTCAGTAGCTTTAGTTTGGGGCGTTACATTTACTGTGCTCATAAAAAAAAAAAAGTAAAAAACTTTTTGACTTTGCTAATAAAAACACAGTAAAAATGTTTGGTCTTCTTTTTCACTGTACTAATAAGAAAAAAGACGGTGAAAACTAAAAAAAAGACAGTAAAAACCCAAAAAAAACACAGTGAAAATGATAAAAACACATTAAAAATGAAAAAAATACAGATTTTTACTGTATCCAATATTTTCACTGTTGGTCTTTTTTTTTACTATCAGCCAATGGAAAAAAATAATAATAAGACTGACAGTGAAAATAAAAATAAAAAATAAAAAAGCTACAACACAGTGGAAATAATAAAAACACAGTAAAAATGAAAAAAAAAATACAGATTTTTACTGTGTCCAACATTTTTACTGTTGGACGGAAAATGAAAACGGGAATTCCGTGCGGGACGCCTAGCACCGCTCGTACTACAATATTTTAGATAAGGTAAGGTGCCCAACCTTAATCACTAATTATGAAATATTTTAAGTAACAATAAATTATGATTTAAATCTCCCATAAATAAAACTTCTTAATTAGCTTTCACATATTTAAATCATACACAACATTATTCAAGGACTACCAATATTTATCTCATGAATTATGACATGCTCTTTTTATGGAAATATAATAAACTAAATAAACCATTTCTATGAAATTAAATATACATTATTCAAATTGGCTTTGATCAAGGCATATACTCCAATGCATTTGTATAATGTTGATAAAACTTTTTGGAAAGTTCCCAAGTAAAACTTGGTCCAAATAGATTTAAGAGGTTAGCCAAAAAGCCAGTAGTGAACTCAAAACGAATGTATTTTCCATCTCTAATTATCCCATTTATCTCACATTCTTCAACGTTTTGAAGCCTTTGAAATATTTTCCAAGTATGGGATTAACTTAATTAGATTTAGCACCAAAATAAAAGGAAAAATAAATTGTAACTACTTGACATTGAGTGCCATGTTTAGTGAGAAATCTAAATGAAGCTTTAACAAGATAACCTAATTTATTTATTATTTCCTCAATTAAACCAAGGCCCGGCCACATGCATCTATTTTTTTTGGGTAAACCCTATATATTGTTATTTGCATTGTACGTATTTGGTGATATTTAACTTCTTGAATTTCAAATTCCAAGAATTAATTTACTTACATTATAAATAGGAGCATGAAGCTTTATGTTCCAAGACAACCTCCATGACGAAGATTTAAGATTTAGAATATACTACAAGAAAAACCATCAATTGCAATAAGATTTTGCAACGGTTTGATAGTTTGTTACAAGAATTCAAGTCTAGCAACAGAAAAAGCCATTGCAACTGTCAATGAGGTAAGAGAGAATGGTGCTGGATACTTCTTAATTGTTGCAGTCTGCATCAATTGAATGTTAATTAATTTTCATAAAAAATAAAAATAAAAATAAATTTTTGATGCTTGAATGAACATTATTGTGTAAAGATGTTTAGGCAAGTTTTTTTTTTTTTTTTGGGTAAAAAAATGTGTAGGCAATTAAGCTTCCAATATATGCTACCTGAATTGGGTTTGGCCCTATTCTAATAATATTATACATGGATGGGGTACAATGCCAGTCAACATATATTCACCAAGTTAAGTACCAAATGCACGAATGTAACAAGTTATAAAAACACAACTAATTCCTCAAACAAGTGGTGTGCCAAACATAAAATCGTACTAGTGGCTAGAAAAAATTAGAAGGGAGAGGAAATGCACGTGTTTTAATTTATTCAAAGCTAGCTCAAATTCTATTCAATATTAGTTATGCCTTAATTTAAAGTTTGGATTCATTTTACTTTAACCTATCCTCTGCATATCTGTTACTATATATATTGTAAATTGTATTAATTCATACATGAAATATGGTGATCGAGTGTTGACTAGCTAATTCCTGTCTAATTAATAATGATTCTGTGACGCATGGTAGATTTATTCGAGTGTTGACTAGCTAGGTGGAGAAATTACAACAATATATGCCCTTGTAAAGTGTCATGATTATTGCACCAGCAAAGGCCATAAGAGTTCCCCCAGTTTTTGGCCTGGCTGCTAGCTTTGGAAATCTTTAATTTCTCCATCCTAAATACACCAGCATGAAAATGATTAAGTGCTTTAAGAAATTTGAGAGTGCTTAATTTGGATCTGTTTGGACTCCATGGTGTTTTCTCTATTTTGTAAACAACAATCTTAACTGAGTGAGTTTCTCAAATACATTTCCTACAATGGATTTATTATTTAATTTAAAAAATAGATTTGAAAGTAATATAAAAAAAAGTGGTCATATAATCTTTCCATACATACGTATACAGACTTGATCCATTAAGGTCCATTAAGCTTAATTTAAGGTTCACTTTTTAATGGGATTAGTATTATGAAAAACCGACCTTTGGACTAAATAATCCTTTTTTATGTATGTTATGTCTGTCAAAAGTCTTAGTGATCCAACAATTAGTTTTCAAAATACAGTCGTGAAACACTCTTAACAGTATTTGTCGTTGGATGCTGTAACAATTGTTTAACAGTCTCTATTTTGAAAACCGACCGTTGGATCACTGTGATTTTTGGCGGACAAGACATACATAAGAAGATTATCTAATCCAACGATTTTTCAAAATCATTGAAAAGTGGACCTTAAATTAAGCTTAGGTCCGGACCTTAATGGATAAT
>JAESVK010000215.1:780427-792713 GCA_017140935.1 Hamamelis virginiana
TATATATATATATATATCCTAGCTTAAATTAAAAAAAGGACCAATCACCATTATGATACGTATGTATTTTGAAAAACCGGCCGTTGAATTAGATACTATTAGATTGTCGGATCACCATGATTTTTGGCAAACATGACATGCATAAGAAGATTGTCTAATCCAACGATCGGTTTTTCAAAATACCATTAGTCTTCACAGTATTCCTACAAATTGAGTCCACAGTTCTAGTTCCTCACACCGAGTCCATGGTGCCAACGGAGATCTACCGTCACAATTCAAATCCACGAATCCAATAGACAAAGCAGGTATGAAGTTGATTCGATCAAACGATCATGTTCTATGCATCAGTACTAAGACTAAGATCCAATAGGTATAGGATGAATAGAAAACTCAAGGAGGCTAGGGTTTCAAAGAATATCAATATGAATTCTTAGCTCTCTAAGTAAACCCTACGAATTTTCTTTTAAATATGTTCTGAAAAACATGCCTAAGTGTTTCACCTTGAGTAGAATTGAATGGGGGCTGAAAACACTAAGTTAGACAATAATTACGAGCTGGATCGATCCTACTTATAAGGCTAGATCAATCCAAACCTCACTGCATCCAGGATCAATCCGGACCAAAAGCTAGGATCGATCCAACATATGCATTTTCCAAAATAACCTTATTTTTCACAGAACCTAAAAGCATATTGTTAGGTTTATCATGTATTAGTGTTGGCAAATTCGGATGTCAAAATCCTGAGTATGTGATTGGTCTTAAGCCCATAATCCCTAAAAGCTCAAGTTACAGCATCAAACATGAGAGAATCGAATCAAATCGTCAATGTCTCATATCTTAAGCTCAAATTGCATCCAAATGAGGCTTAAATTCCTAAGAAGGTAAGTTTGACTTAGAACCTAGGTTGTTTCATTGACTATAGGTTGTTTAAGCTACCCAATGAATCTAGGAATGATCCTTATATGCCAGGTCCAAACTCTGTGAAAAATTGTTAAATTTGGAAATTGCATATATTGGATCAATCCAACATATTGGATAGGATCGATCCTATTTTCAACTTGCAGAATTGGATTGATATTAACTTTTGGTTCAGATCGATCCTGGATGAAAGAAAATCAACCAAGAACATAGTGGAATTTAAAAATTTTTGGTTGAATGATTTCCACTAAGCTATGGTCAAAACATACTTTTAATGCATCACAAACCTTCCTAACTATGGAGATGGTTGAAGAACTTACTTTGATAGCCTTTTAGTCGCAATATGAATCAAGCCAAGCAAGTAAATGGCCTACAAAAGTATCCACACCAAGCTTGTGTATGTTCCCTTGAACTTTCTTTTTTTCTTCAAAACCCTAGAAGAATGAACAATGAGAGAGAGAACACTTTTGTGGCCGGCCCTAGGGGTTTTTGTTTTCAATTGCATGTGCTAGCATGCTAGCATGCTCTAAATAAATAGATCACTAAGGGGTGGCCGGCCCTAGGGTTTCCCAACTCTAATTTAATTGTGTAATTATCTTATAATTGCACAATTACCCCATATATTAACTTTTAATACAAGTGGCATTAAATTTACTTTAAATTTGATTTTTCCTTCTATTTCTTTTAACCAATATACACATATGCTTATAGGTGTCTGACCTTTTGGGTTCACAGGTATTCAGTAGTAGGAATGGACGATAAACATGTCCCTAAGCAGAACTCTTTTTACTTGGGTTCAATTTAGAAACTCCTTCTAATTTCCCTTACAAAGAATAAATATCAATATATATATTCTTCGGGCTTCTACTAGTCATGAGTGAAACCTAGCAGCATATCATGACATACCCTGAATACTGTGAAATAATAAAGTGAACCTTTCAGTTATCAGTTAAGACATAATAAGATCCTTCCATCACAACAATGTCCCAATTAAGTTATTATAGTATGGATGATTGTCAAACAACCAACTTAATTATATGTAAACCATCCTATGATATCAACTCACATAAGTGCCCTTTGAAAACTCTTTTCAAAGTTACTCCACTCTAGCAAGAGATTCCTATGAGTTATATTAGTAAGTGTATTCCATTATCTATTTGATAAGTTGATAAACAACAGGGTTGCCAAGCATTTATAAATCATATCATTCAAAATGTGTTTAATATTCACAAAGTTCTCAAAACAGATATATCATCATTAACAGTAAAAGATTACTTATCCTTACCTCAATGCAACGGTGATTTCCAACCCTTTGTGGCTCCACGAGCCTTCCTAATGCAATGCTCAATGCACCCAATGCAAATGGTCCTCCCAAGGAACTTCAAATCTGAGAGTAACAACAAAAGAATAAATCAAAAGGAAGTACAAGTGATTTAGGAGACAAGCCTTAGAAAAACCAACAGTTATATAAAAAGGGTAAAATCAGTATTACCAAATTATCTCTTTCTACAAAAATAATTTGACCCAAAAACCTCCAAATTCATAAACTAGATCTCACAAGCTTTCCGTACATATAAAAAATATAAAAAACGGAGACTGAATGCAAGAGTTATGCTCAAATGAATAATCAAATGAGAAAAAAGGCAACTACAAAGCCCCATTATCGATAATGCTGTGAGCCATTATCGGTAATGCTACTTGCTTTTACCCGAGGAAACAAGCATTACCGATAATGCTAGGGAGCATTATCGGTAATGGCTGCTCTCAGCCCAAGCCAAACTCAAGCATTACCGATAATGTTGGGAAGCATTATCGGTAATGGACCCTCCTATAGCTTGCAGCCGGGCTGCCAGTGCTTCCCAACTCAAACCAACTTTCTTCCAAACACTCCAAACCTACAAATTAACCCTTCCAAATCTTAGATCCAGTAACAAAAGCCTTACAAACCCTTGATCTACCAACCAAACTCAAAATAAATGATTTAACAAAAAGATCCACCAAGAACACTTAGAAAAACCCTTAAAACCCACTAATCTTTGCATGCAAGCTTAAAATACTCAAAACCCTAAAAAAAACCCATAACAGCCATGGATCCTCTCACAAAACGTCCTCTAAACACCAAATCAAAACCAAAAACCCAAAACCAAGCTCCCAACCTCACCAAATCCAAAAATACCCATAGGAAAATGGAAAAAAATGAAAATACATGCTTGAACTCGCCTCTCGACGGCGAAAAGAGAAGTCCGGCGACCTTCCGATTTCAACTCTGGCAACAAATCTGGTGGTTTGCTCCTCCCCTAGCTCACGGCCCTCTGTTACTCCCTTCTCTCAACTTAGAAATGTGAAGAATAGAAAGAATTATGTGTTGCCATGGTTTATAAAGAGAAGGGGACACGGTTGGCATTTTGAATTGTTTTTAAAACATTTTTTTTTCTAAAATAATGCAAAAATTTATTTTGAATACATAAATTAAGGTTTTAAAAATCCGGGTTATCACAAATGCTTCGCAAACGTGAGGCTCAAATATTTTCAAATTTGCAATGCTCCGCAAATTGGAGACTCAAAATAATCTCAAAATATGTAATGCGCCGCAAATGGGAGACTCGAATATTTTCAAATAAGCAATGCTCCACAATGGAGACTTAAATAGGCAATGCTCTGCAAATGGGAGACTAAAAATATTTTTCAAATAAACAATGCTCCGTCAATGGGAGACTCAAATAGGCAATGCTCCGCAAATGGGAGACTCAAATATTTTTCAAATAAGCAATGTTCCGTAAAGGAGACTCAAAAAATAATAAAATTTTAAATGAAACAATCCAATTATTCATGGAAAAATAGAAAAAGGTGAAGCAATCAAATCATTCATAGAAAAATAGAAAGTGTTATTATTTAAAGAAAAATGGGGATACATTCTAAAAGAAAAATGAAAATAGTCTTAATAGAAACAATTGTTTTTCTATTGTTATTAAAACATCATTGGTCTTAACATTTCCTCAGGTACGTCGAGAATAGTGGTTGACTGCTCATTAGAATTGCGGTACAAATCTGGGTTGAAGATATAGTCATTAGCTTCCTCTTCAGACTCCACATATGGTAGGGAATATGCTGTGATATGTAGCTTGGGTGCATAGAAAGGAAGCTCAGAGGAAGATTTAATACGTTGCATGGCAAAAGAAGTTTCATGAATAAAGAATGAAGCCTCTGCGAAATGAGATTCCCATTGTTGAAACGGATCTCTTGTGGCAATCAGGCGGTGTTGACAATTATGTCTCCAAAATTTGACACATTTGTGAGAGGAAGAAGGCACAACAACATAGTAGTGAAGCCAAGGTTTGCCTAGAAGCAAATGGTATGATGGAGCACTATCAATCACATTAAATAGAAAATCATCTTTAAGTATGCCTAATTAGATGTGAAGAGTAACAGTGCCCAGGGACCGTTGGATCAATTTTCCCATCCCATGAATGGTAGTTGTGTTCTGTTTTTGGATACGGTCCTAAGAAATTCCAATTACTTCTAGCATTAATGATGGAAGTACGTTGATGGTGAAAGGATTCGTTCGAAAACATGGAATCGCAGCGGAAGACAAAATAAAACTTTTTAAATTTATGATTCCATCATCGAATGATCCTAAACAAGAATCGAACAAGCATAGGGACATGTGATTTACATACAAGCAAATAAAATTTATTAAACATAAATTAATCTTACTTGGTTCGCCTTTCGATTTGCAATCCTTGATTTTGAACTTCAACGCGATGAAGTCTCCAACGGTATCCACACGAGAGTAAGATTCCCTAGAACCTCCTAGTCTTCCACAACACTTGTGAACAAGCTAGAATGGAGAGGGAGAGGAGAGAGAGAATTTCGGCCAAGGGGTTTCTCCTTAACCCTAGAATGTGTAAACCCTCATATTTATAGACTTTCTCCTCTTTAAGGGGTGTTTGGTTACTAGTGCTAGCATGACCAAACATCCTTGAATAGAGTAATCCTATTCTTGGTTAATTTTGACTTTTAATTAATTAACCTTTAATAATCAAAATCAAACTTATCTTAAAGACAGGATTTCCCTCTCACAAGTTTAAGGAACTCTCTTACTCTCTATTGTGTGTGACCCTTTGGGTTCACCCCAACCTAGCAGTGACTAGGGACATCTCCATGTCTCCTAAAATAGAAACTTTCTATTTAAAGGTTTAATTGAAACTATTCCAATTATGCCATCATTGATAACACTTATCAATAGGCTTTCACTGGTCATGAGTGACGTCTAGCAATGTGTCATGACATGCCCTAGGTTTGGGTGAATAGCAGAACTATGTCAACCCTTCTTGTTACTTAATCCTTCATCCCCTAATGTCATAGTTAAGATATTTAGGGTATGGATATAAGTCAAAACCCTATCTTAACTTTCTTGTCATATGTTCTTCAAATTATAATCTCAATAAGATGAACCCTATGAAACCCTTTCATATTTCATCTATCACTCTGGCCAGAGATTCTCATTGAGAGTTATATTTAAGAACTGACCCTGACATTCTCTCTCATAACATTGAGAGTGATGATTCCTTATTGACCACTCATATGCCTTCATGCAAGACCTATTAGAGCCAATGAGTGCCGACTACAACCTTAAGATCAAGACTGTATAAAACACTATCAAACCCTAATAACTCAGGCATAAGACATCCATGGTGTCTCAGGTCTTAGGATTACCAAATGGAAGTAACACAATAATATTCCTTTAACTTAATATCCATAGGAATATTCTAGTAGATCATGTTCAGTGTACATATTCTCCAATATGCACCCACAGATTAACCTAAGTGTCACTACACTGATAGGAAAGATTACCTATCCTCCCATTGGAGTTAGTTTAAATCTGTGCTACTCTTGCCGGTTTAATAAATGTCCTCTTTAATAAACCTATGAGCAGGAACACTTTTAGAATAAATGTGTATGAGAAATATGAGTCTTCATATCTCAACAAACTTGAGATACATATTTCTCTTATCATTTATTCATGGACATTATCGTATATATAATTGAATATACAAACGATAAGCAGTACCTTCTAATCCTAATATGAAATAGATATGCACTTTAGGATTGGTTTTAGGGCATACCTCTAACAGATGGAAGAACCCATGTCTACCAGGGCTCGAAGAATTAAAACTCCATCAGCTGACACTTGTAAATATAGTGGCTTATTATGCATATGAGTTCTTCTTATCACATCTTCTTCAGAGAAGGTAATGAGTCTGTCAGAGTCGGGGATTCCAGTATCTCCTCTCATAACATCCGCCTTGGTGACCAGCAATTGCTGTAACTGCTGCTGGATTCCTTTCAATAAGACTTACACTTATCTTTCTGTATCTGCAGTGCATCCTCTGTAAATAAGACATGATCTTCTTCACACTCAATCATTGCTTCTGCCAAAGCTATTTCGAGAGCAACCCTAGTACCTGGAAAGAATTTCAATATATAAAACACTAGGACAATGGCAGGCACCTTCTTCAAATGAGCAACAATATCATACAGTTTCGCTTTCTTGTCATGAGTTTTGGAGATTTCAATAACTTTTTGGCTCAAGTGAGCAGTTTGATTGGCCAAAGCTGAAGGAATAGGTTTGTCTGCTTTGGGTTGAGAAGACTCACCAATATTAGAATGTTGCGGAACATCCCTAGAAATGTCTTCCGCAACAGATTTCTCATTTTTCGCAGCTATAGCTTTTATGATTTTTGCTGCAAGAACCTCCTCCTTAATCACATTCGTAAAATTGATTACATTAAAAAAGAAGGGGCTCTTTCTCATGTAATTGCCTTAATTTCTCCTGCAGCCACTTTGTCATAGATTAGATCTTACAGGCGGAAACAAATTTTGGTGCCATGAGATGGGGCACGACAATATTCGCACCACCAATCCGCATCTGCAGGTTTCTTATCCAATCTAGAATAAGGCAGCGATATCAAATTGCTTTTCAGCAATAAGCGGAACAGCTGCTCAGTCATTCATTGGTCTGGTAGTAAAAGGAACGGATTCTTGTCTTTCGGTTAAGTGCACCTGCTCACGTGGTTTTTCGCGAGCATAATTGTTCTCCAAATGATTTTCCATCAGTCCCAAATCAGCCATATCCTTGGTGTTCCCTATAGAGAGATCCTGTTGGGCCTTTCAAAATGTGCCCTGAATAAAAATTTCTATCAAAATTTAATAAGGGATTGGTTCCGCAATCATCTGCATAATGTTACAGAATTCCTCAAAGTATTGGCCTAATGATTATTCTTTGGTCTGTCTCATTCGTCTTAAATCTTCCAAGGTCACTGCCTTGCGAGAGCCCTTAAATTCATCACATAAAAGATTATATAAAAAAATATCAATCCCGCACACTGGAAGCAAGAAGATTTACGAACCAAGTAAAAGTTGGTTCCTATAAGGATTCAGGAAACAACTTCAAGAGGAGAGGGAGATCAGCAGAGTATTTTCCGCACTGTATTTCAAACTTTGAGACATGCTCCTGAGGATTTATCGATCCATCGAATTGAGTAAAAACAGGGGCAGTAAACCCCTTGGGATAAGGATGGTGAGCAATGTCATCAGACAAAACTCTGCTATAGCCAATGTTGGTTTTATGTGGGTCGAATTGACACATGATGGATCTAACAACTGACTCCATCTGATCAATAGAAGAGGGAGTAGAAAGGATATGAGCATATTTCATAGGTGGTTGGTGTTGATGAGATGCGGTAATAGGTATGAAGATAGGAGACACATGTTATGTAGTATTGTGGACAGGAGGAGTAGAATGTATGGAACAATGAGTTGTTTTCTATAGCTTTAACTCTAACTCTTTGATTTTTTTTAGTCATGTCCTATAACTGAGCTTGTAGACACCCCATTTTTACCAATTATTTTATCATATGTTTTTGAAAGTGATCAACTTGAAAAGTGGTCATTTGATAGGTAATTGGACTTGTAAAGACCAAATTACCCAAACTACCCTTTTCGGGGAAAAGGGATAATTCATCATTTCATGCATACATTTGAATTGGAATCAATTCATTTGTATTGCATTTGAATTTTGTGGTGTCTTAGAGTATCCCTGTAAATTTTCATGTCATTCTGATAAAAGCTCGATAGGTAATTAAGGTTTTTGCGACTTGAGGGGCGTTTTCGTCCTTTTTCCCGTATAATTTCTGAATGACCTCCTAATTCGAATCGGATTTTTTCATGGAGTTTATATGGATGTGAGGAGTATATTTGGAGTGTCAATTAAACTTTTGAATGGTTGAGATGGATTTTTTTCATCGAATTTGGATTAAAATTGAGTAAGATATGGTCAAAATATGAAGATCCCTTGAAAATGGGAGAAAATGGGGAAGGTCACACTTGGTGACCGTCCAAGCTAGGACGGCTAACCGTCCAAGCTAGGACGGCCAACCGTCCAGACTTGGATGGTCACCAGGATGGTCGACCCCATTTTTTGAATTTGGAAAGTTTGAAGCAATCCCACATATTTTGCCCAACTTTGCTTGATATTTTTAAACGAATTCAAAGGGGTTTCAGCTTCAAAACCCTAGAATGAACCATTCTAAACCCTAGGATGGATTTTAGATGAATTAATCCCAACCAGTCAAGGTTTTTAACCCTAACTCTATAAATACACTTTGATAGAGTTAAAGGGGGAGAGGGGGCAAAAAAGAGGAAGGAGGAAGGGAGGCTACATTCTTGATTTTCATTTTTGGTTCATCATTGGAGGGAAGAACCAGAGTGGAGAAGAGAGAAAGAAGGAGGAACTCAAGGTCTTGGAAGCTTGAAGGAGGTTTTCCAAGAAGAGAGAAGAGGGGTAAGCTTCTAACTTAACTTCTTTGATTTGATTTTCATGTAAATCTTCCATGTTATGGTAGAACTTAGTTCATCTTTGTGTGAGATGAACTAACTTCCATTTTTTATAAGTTTATTATGCATGTAAGAATAGGATTTTTCTTGTTATTTTATTATACATGATAGGGTAGTAGTAATATATGTTGGATCATATTATTTGTGTCATTTGTTTGCATATTAGAATACAATGTGCATGTGTTTCTTCTTTCTTTTTATATAGGACAGTAGCCTATTCATGTGTTTAGGAGCATATAGGTTTAATTAAATAGTCTTTTGTTATGATTTTATGTGATTAAGCATGTTTAGGATGAGTTTTAATATGATTCCATTTGATTAAGCATGTTTAGGATGAGTTTTAATATGATTCTATGTGGGTAAGTATGTTTAGGATGAGTCCTTTGTTATTATTTTATGTGTGTGATCATGTTTAGGGTAAGTATCAACATATTTGCATATTGTTGAAATCTTGTGATGTCCATTTGATAATCATGTGATATTAATGATTATGTAAGTATATTGATGCATTATTTTTGACATGTGATGAGTCTTGAGTCATTATTTTCCATGCTTTTATGATTATTTAAGCACTTGATATGGATTTGATGGTTTGAATATATAAAATGTGTACGAGGGAGCGTACAAAGGCAAGATCCTTCCCTTGTGTTTAGAAAATTGTTTAAAGCATGTTTTTGTTTAGTTTTTGATATGTTTTTTTGCATAGTAATTTAGTCGAGCATGTTAGCTTGCATGCTAGGATATTTGTTTGTTATTTTTCATGGATTAATAATGATTTTTAGGCTATTTTAAACATGTACTCAAATCTGTCCAAATTTGAATATATGCTTTAAAGTAGCTTGATTAACATTTTTAAGCCATATTTTTGCATGATTCTTATAGTATATTCATGTAGGATGCATGCTAGGCCATTTTCATGATTTTTTATTTTTTTATTTTTATAGAGTTTTTAGAATGGTTTAAAGTTTGCATTCAAATCTGTCCGGATTTGTTTATGTCTTTAAATTATTCTAAAAATTCATTTTAGGATCAAATCCAATTTAGAAATATGCCTAGGTTCACATAGTGAAATTAGCGTGCATTTAGGAGCATTTTCATGCATTGTTAGAATCAATTTCATGCATATTTGTTTATTGTGTTTAAATTTCAGCATGCATTGCATTAGTGTTTTAGGACTTTAGATTAACTTTAGGGTTAGTTAGAGACCTTAGGTTTAGGAAGGTCACTTGACCTTCCCTAGGATATTCCTTTGTTGTAAGAGTCGCATTCGAATTCAAGTGTTTTATTAAGTTTCGGAGTCTATCATCGAGAGAAATTTCAAAAAATGATTTTTATTGAAAATAATTGATTTGTTAAATGATTTCCCATGAAATGGGAATATTTTAAAAGAATTTGTATTTGAAATAATTCTTTGAAAAAGAAATTATTTTTGGAATGAAATTCCATGGATGATGATCGATTTGAAGTTTAAATTGAGTTTTGCTTCTAAAAAATAAGTTTTATCTTTTAAAATTTCAATTGCATGGAAATCTTTTAATTATCGAACTACTTTGCAAAATGATTTTAAATGGATAAAAAAACTCTCGAAGATTGAGTCTTGAATAAAGTTGAATACTTTTAGATGATGTGGTTCATTACAATAGGAGAATCCTAGGGTAGTCGAACTACGTGTACTTTGATACTTGCTAGGTAACACTAGTAAGTTATGTAGGCGCTAATAGGGCTCAAGTCCGCCCTAGGATGCTAATAGGGTGTCCCAGGTTTGTAGGGTTTGTCTGTATATTATTTATTATTATTATTATTATTAATATAGAGTATTGCATTTATATCACTACTTTGTTGGTTGATTAGATTATTTAAGACTGTTTGCATTAAGATTTTAAATAGCCCAAATAAATTAGAAGTCCTTTAATTAGGGTGTGGTGGGTGCCTACAAGTGAAAGCTTGGAACCTTCCCACGTCATAACCTAGCCCCCGGATCCATCTTTGGTTCGAAGACTGTCTTCTCATTGAAATGGAGTTTGTTTTGTTTTATTTAAAATAAAATATTTTTATGGTTTCCTTATTCCTTAAAAATAAGGTGGCGACTCCTTTGTTTGTTTTCAAAAATCCCTAATCACGCCCAGTGATGATGTGGACAAGAGATCAAGAAGCTGGTTCACAGAGCTTTATAGTGATCATTCTCTTCCCTCATATAGTTTTTCATTTCAGAACCCTGAGCAGTTGCTGCAAAAGTACTTTTTCCCTTTTCCATGGTTTCTTGACAAGAATCAACTTTTGAGGCCATAAATACCTCCATCATTGCTCTCATCTTAGTTTCTAGATCTACCTCAAAAAGGTTAATCACAGGAGAAGTGGTATTTTGATCCGACATCTTGGTATGCCAATCTAGAAATTCCTCGAGATAGTCAAGTAAAACATAATTACTTCGCATTCGTTTAGAAGTTTGAATTACGGAGCAAGCTTTAGAAACAGTATGTTCTGCCATGACTGACCTAATTTTATACTTATAATTTAATGAAAATATATACATAATTCTAATCCATTTAAAAATCAAAATAAAATCAATTATAATGAAATGAGTAAGAAAAATATAAAGAAAATATAACAGATCATAGGATAAAATGCACATCAAAGAAAAATGAACAGAAATAGAAAACAAAAATTATGCGAAAAACAAGTATAAAAACAAAAATAATGCGGAAAACAAGTATCAAGTAAATCACATAACATAAACATATCATAAGCAATCAGAATAAAAAATAGAATGATCATAGTATAAAATTGATCACATGAATGAAATTGAAAAACATATGAGATCCATCTAAAACATCGAGACAAATGGTCTTGGCAACGACGCCATTTTTGTCACCCTTCAAGAGCGATCGATCCATGGAATGAGCAGAGGAAATAGTCCTGTCACAACTACTTCCATTTCCATGGGAGGTGACCTTTTCATTGTTTGATTATGAGATGAAAATCAGGTAGGAGAATCGTTTTTCCAGTGACAAATATATATCTTAACGATATACATTTATTATTGGTCGATGTTTCAAACAAATTCCACTCGAATTGTAGGTGATAAACAATGAACTTTATTGATAAATAATGAGAGATTCACACTTATAGAGTTTGAAGACAAACAATAGCTTTTCAGAGAATCTCACTGAGAGCTTTCTTACAACTTTATCTCACGACTTACTTTTCTCTCTCTTAGAATCTTACAGTAAATGAAAAATTCTAACAAATGAAAGTTCGATCCCTTTTACATGTACATTCCCTCTATTTATAGTGTGAACTTCTCTAACGGAATTTCACTTACAATTATCAATTCTGTTACAACACGTGGCAATAATAATATTTGCCTTCATTAAATAATTAACAGAACATATAATTACAAAAATACCCACAACTTATGTGGATCCACAATCCGCAATTCATAATTGTCCATTGCACCTAGCGGGTCGATTAT
>JAESVK010000215.1:797713-824428 GCA_017140935.1 Hamamelis virginiana
TAACAATCGTACTGACCCTTCCGGATAGGTCAACACGTGTCAAGATAGAGGTACAACCTGACCTGCTCATTCATATATCCTTATGAGAGATAAGAAATATAGGCATAATTAACTATATGAAATGTTATGCTCATACAAATGTCCCAAAAGTCTTATACAATAATAATAAATCAAATAATAACAATGCCAACATCCCTGGCAAGTAGGTTATGCCACAAACAATGGCAAATTCCAAAATCAAGAAAATATAAATACTACACAGCTCAATAATATGCAGGTCCAATGCAGAATCGACCATGCAATCATCTAATAATCCTCGAATAGAGGCTTGTCTCAAATCATGTATGCAAACCCCGAGCCAACCTGTAATCTGCTGCATAAAAGCAGGGGTGAGCTTCCACTTGCTCAGTAGGAATAAGATAACCTCTACAAATAACAATAATACAGTGATACATGAAATATTTTAAATAAACGTAGTTTCTATAACGTTTATAAAACAGTAGATAACGCAGTTATAAACTTGTGTGGTCTTTCAGTGATAAGCTTAAGTCAAGTAGTTCTATAATCAGTCCAAAGTTCAATAACGTAAATGGTGTGGGTTTTGAACAATTATAAATGCAATATAATACCCATCAATTTCGAAGACCAGGCTCACGGAACGTATATCAGGACGTTGTTCTAGGCTAACAAGCCTCCGGCACAACGACAGCCGAAACCGACCACTACGGGGTCTGACCTCTCGAGGATAACCAATCAGTTGCCTAAAACACATGGCTAACTGTCGAGCCACTACGGGGCTATATACTTCGGGTCCGCACTAAGGCTCCACCCAGAACCATGGGCCCATAAATAATCTCCCTGTATACCAACCGAGCCAAAACCATGCATGACAGCACGATAATATAAATCATTTTCAAATGGGCGAGAGAAGCAATAAGAATGTACTTTTTAAACCAATTTCCAAAGCCAGCAGGTAAAGTTACAATATGTGGCATATATTAAAGTATCGAGTGTTATTTCAAAACAATCATAACCATTATCCAAAAACAGGAGTGAAATAGATAAACCATATGCCATCATCTTATATACAAAATAATCCTCAAGACACGTCATATTCAATACATATATATATATATATATATATTCACTTTTGTACCCTGGCTGATTCCCATTTCAAAATATTCAATCCAACCCAAAAGTCAAGGGAACAGTTGTAAGAAAATCTCAACATCTTTCTTTTATATAGATATATCTAGAAAATCAGGCATATGAGCTTTAGACCAAGTATTTATATTGTGTAGATATAAACAGTTATCACTATATGCCCTTATCAAGTGTTTCCATAAAACCTACATTTGGAAAGCCTGTTCCCCAGTTTTATATACACATACACGTAATACCCAATTCTAAGTAGTTTGCCAGGAAATATAGACAAGTTCTCAAAACGTTTCATTTATGTGCCTTAATTCTCATTTCATAAACATGCCACACAATTCAATAGTCTTTAAACTAGTATATTCCATGTATCTATTTAACAAGCTAGTAATCCGTAAGGTTCTCAAACATTTGTAAGTTATACCATTCTCAAATGTGTTTAACATCTATGTTCATGTAGTTCTCAAAAACAGTTGTAAAACAGACATATTATCATTACAGTAAGAAGTTACTTATCCCTACCTCAATGCAACGGTATTTCCAACCCTTTGCGGCTCCACGAGCCTCCCCAATGCAATGCTTATGCACCAATGCAAGTGGTCCTCCAAAGAACCCAAATCAAATCTGAGAAACAGACAATAATGCAAGCAAGAAGGATCAAAAGAAAGCACAAGCATCCACAGCTTCAAAGTAAAGCAATACGACTCTCAAAACTGCTCACTCGCAACCCTATGGGTCAAAACCCCAAAATGCCACAACAAAAGACTCAAAACTTCCAAGACATGCTCCCAAGTGTGTCAATCTACCACACATTGAATTCCATGGCCAAAAGAAAAGCGGATTTGAGAATATAGGCCAAAGAAGACAAAGTGCACACACGGGGGGCAAATCTGGTATTTCCAGAATAATTCTCTTTCTAAAAATAGTTTGAGCTCAAAACCTCAAAATTTAGAAAGTGCAACTCGACAGCTTTTCGTGCATATAAAGTACGTCAAAAACGAAGTTCATATGATAAAGTTATGATGAAAATAAGATTTAAGGAAAAACAAGGAAGAAAAACACCATCAGGTTCCATTACCGATAATGGCATAGGCCATTATCGGTAATGCCCTGTTTTGCAGTAAAACATATGGCTGAAACATGATTTCCAACTTCACCCAACTCAATCAAAACACTACCAAGCTTAAATTTCTTCTACTAGAACCTAAATCCAACCTAATACAATTTCAAACACTAGATTTACACCTTTAATCCAAGATTAGAAGTTTATCTAACAAGAATTTATCAAGAAAAAGAGTTTAAACCCAAGAAACCCAAAAGCTTTGGCATGCATGTAAAAACCCAATCTAAACTCATCATCACAGTCGTGAATCTACTCACAAACAGACTTCACCATACAAAATCTATTATATGCTAGCTTGATACATAAAATTTAACAAGATTTTTCAATTTCAGGAAGTATGAGACCCACAGTTTTCATCATTGAACATCAAATACAGAAAATGAAAGTCCAAGCTTATTGTAAAACCATATGCAAGCCTCTTTACCTCACTAGTTTTCAAAAATAATAGCCTTAAGTATGTACCTAATCTCATGCAAAATAGATTAACCTTGAACCTCCATTAAAACTCAAGTTCAAAGTTTAAAAAAAAGAGCAGCAACAGATATGAAATCCCATCCAAAACCTTTTTAAACACAACCAAAACTTTATAATAACATTTCAACACCTTAATAAACTCATCTGCAGCATTAAAAACAGGGAAGGTATCATTTAAATACATGCATTCATGAAATCTACCATAAAAAGGAGGATTATAGTTTTAAAAACCCAAAAACAGAATTTTAGATGTTTAAATCCTTCATAATCTTAGCTCTAGCCACTATTCAGCTTGAAATACACATATTCCAAATTAAAATTTCAAAACCCAAACCCAAGCTCAGACTCGAGCAGCTATGGCTGCTGCTCACGTCCTCCTTAGTACAGTCACTTAAAAAAAAATATCAAGTTATAAACCACATCAACAGCAGAAACACTGCAAGCAGACATAAATCATTCTTGGTCCATTTCCCAAACTCCAAAATGAAGTATAAATGGGAAGGTTTTTGACTTGCTCAACCCCGAATCCATAATAATGCATAAATGTTTCAAAATCCCCAAATTAAACTCAAGGAACCCGAAATTGTGTGCATGTTTGCTTTTGAAATCATTTTAAAACCCATGAGTTTTATCAAACTCTAATCCATATTCGAAAATCCAAGGGCTAGCATTAGATCATCCCAAATCTGAACATGCCGTAAAAGTAAAGGAGAATCGGACATGCATGTATGCTTTGAAACCCAGAATTTTCCCCAAATTTCTTCATGATTTAGATAAATGTTGAGATGGAAAGAAAGAAAAGTGAGAGAAAGCATGTAATATGAAGTCACACTATTCAGATTCGGTCATGCATGGAAAATGGGTGAAGAAATCTCAACCAAGTAAGCTTGAACTCACCTTTTTGAAGAGATATGGAAGCTCCGGCAAGGTCGGGTTGTACCACCCCTCACGGCTGCTGCTTCCTTCCTCTCGCACACTCGGCTCCCTCTCTCTCTCTCTCTCGGGTTCTCTCCCTCTCTCGGGTCTCTCTCCCTCTAGCTCTCAAATTGAAAGTAAGGAAGAAGGAGGCAGCCCACGGTTTTAATTAAAGAGGGTGGGGACTTATTTGCAATTTCTAAAAATTTGATTTCTTGTATTTGCAAGATACCCTTAAGCTAGTGTAAAATTTCAAAATCACCCTCAACTTTTATAAAACTTCAAAATATGAAACCCCTAACTTTACAAAAATACCCCAAAGTTTATAAATAATCGTAAAAATATGCTTATAAAATTTTTTGGGTTATCACAAATACAAACTCTATAGCTCTGAAAAATAGCTAATATTTGTTTCTGCATCATCCCTATTATTTTGCTAATTAACAATAGATTGATGAATCCATAGTCGATAACAAATTACTAAAGCTTTTATCGACACGAGTGACAATATGATTTTACAGTTGAAAAAGCAAAAGTACTTCATTTTCTATTTAATATATATAAAATTACAACTTCAATTTTTTTCCAACTTTATTACTTGTCCAGCTTAACCTCGACACCTTGATCATGTATTGCACCCTCACTGGTTTCTTCTTTTTCTCCTTTCCTTTTCCCCATAAAATTAAGTATAAACCAAGAATTATTAGTACAGCTCCAACAATACTGAAAATTAGAAAGGAGAAAATGTAAGACATTGTACATAATATATACATTTTTTCTCTAGTGTTGCTTTCTAATTGGAATAAATGAAAAGCAAAATTCTTTCATGACACTCTGTCATTGCATTTGCAAAATGCAATGACAAATGACCACTTTCCAAGACATGCAGAAAAGCAAGAGATCCACATGGTGGACATTTGTTTGCATATTTGGGAGAGTGGAGCATCTATGTCATCGCAAAATGAAATGAAAAACTATCATGCTAGCTAAACCCAAATGAAAGCGCATACCCTCCCAAGTAAAATGCATCTCCGGAAATAAGTAGTCCCATAATAGCAACAATTAGTGTGCTTAGTGGCTTATATGCTGTTGTGAAAACTGGACCTTTTATCTGAATTACCAATGTTTGAACATAAGCTGCAATTCCAATGGTCATAATTCCCTGAAAACGATATAACTTTTAGTTACAAATATGAACATATGTACACGAAATAAAATTAAGTTGGTTATTATATACCTGCATCATAGTTTATATAATTTTACAACCTCTGCAAATTGAATGCATAATTGTTGTGGAACTATTAAATGTAATTGTAATCATCAAATATTAATTGGTTAAAAAAAGAACTAGAGATCAATAAATGCAATTAAAATAATAATATATACACTGCTAATAGATCGAAGAAGCATTATTATTGCTATATATATTCTAAGTAATTCATTTTTTCTCAACTATTGGTTAAATAATACATTGTTTTCATCACAAAGTATTAGTGAACATTAAAGACGTGTGTTTAAAGGGATCTCATATGAAATTAAACTTCCAAAAAAGTGTTTTCTATTTAACTAGGTAAAATAATAGGAAATTAGCAGATTCCAAAAGTTAAGATATTGATAAGTACTGACTTGCATCTTTATTAGAGTCCACACTATGATTGAGTTGAAGACCAAATATATATTAAAAGTTAAATCGATTATGCGTATAAAAGTAGTAATTCTATCCAATGGAAAACCTTGCTGAGATTATACTTCTAGCATAACCTTGTTCCATAAACCTTCATTTATATAATATTGATAAATATTTTTTGGAAAGTTTCCATGTAAAAATTGGCCCAACTAGATCTAAGAAGCTAGCCAAAAAACGAGTAGTCAAATCAAAATAAATATATTTTGTTAGCCTTAAGGTCTTTGACCTTATTTTGATGATAACTAAACTATACCTTTCTTCTAACAAGTGGTTGAGTGTTGTGTCTCCATAGATTCAAATTGGAGCTCTCATCAATATTCTTCAAGCAATTCAATATGCTCATTATTCGTTCAAGCTCATGGAAATCAATACTTCAAGTGTCAAAGCAAATTCAAAGAAGTTCAATCCTTGAACATCAACTTGAAGACTTGCTCAAAGCTTATGAAGACCTTTGAAGTCTAGTTGCTCTCATTGTGGTTTAGGAACTCTTTGTAAGACTTCTCTCATGATAAATGTTGTACAGTTCAAAGAGAAAACTTTTTACATCTCATTGTGCATTAGCATTCATGCTTGAAAATGCTTTCAAAATTGACCAAAAATGTTTTGGAACACTTAGTTAACATGTCCAAGTGTTTTATGTTGATTTTGACTTAGAAATTTCGAAATATTGACATTGCAACTTCCCTAGTCGACTAAGTGGAGTCCAGAAGAAATGTTTGAGAAATTCTAAGTTAGTCGATTAATCACCCTGGACTAGTCGATTAATAGTTCCTTAGTTGACTAATCACTCTTTGATAGTCGACTAAAGGAAGGTCAGAAGCCATGTTTGAGTTGTAAAATTGCTAGTCGACTAATCGATCCCGGAGATATTTTTACCAAAGAGTTTTTAAGTTGGTAGTCGACTAACTCCCCTAGTCCTAGTTGACTAACAAACCCAAATTTCGATCAAACTGAATTTTGCTTAGCTAGTCGACTAACCCTTAGTGCCTAGTCGACTAACCGAGCCCATGAATGAAAAACCTTTTAAAAAATGCCTTGTTAGTCGACTAATCACCTTGTCCAAGTCGACTACTGGTTCTGCAATTTCAAAACGGCTCTTTTTCTTTATAGTAAATCAAGCATTAAATGATCCCCAACCACCCTAATCTTTTCCAATCTGACTCCAAAGATCTCAAACGGCCATTTTGGCCCTAGTTCATTATATATAGAGGGTTGGCTCTCATTTACACACTTAGTCAATCTATCTCTTTTGTCTTGATATCCATTACTCTCAAGCATTCATTACTTACTCTTCTCTTTGACAAATCCTTTGAGCTATATCTATTTGATCATTTGAGAAGTTATTGTGCTCTTGTATTTATTATAAATCAGCTTGTTGAAGCATTCTTTCTAATACTCTATATTCAATCTTCTTGTATTGTGAGTTGTAAGGGTTTTGTGAAAACTCTTGCGGGTGAGTTGTCTTCCACCTTGAAGGAGATTGCATAGTGGATTAAACCTCTTGATGGAGTTCTTGAGGCGTGGATGTAGGCGGAGACCGAACCACGTAAATCGTTGTGTTTGATTCTCTAACTCAAACTCTTGTATTTATTTCATTTACTTGTTATTTCATTATCTTGGCTGAAATCTTGCATTGCATTCTTGTTTATCATTGTTCAAAGATTTCAAAATTGTGTATCCCATTTTGAAAGAATTTTTATTTGCCTATACTCTATTCACCTCCCCCTCTAAAGTATATTTTGGGCCAACAATTGGTATCAGAGCAAGTGCTCATTATTTTTCAAATTTGTTGAGCTAAAGATCATGGCAACTCAAATGGGAACCAACCCCGATAGACCTCAATTTTTTTATGGTAAAAATTATGGATTTTGGAAAAATAAAATGCAAAATTGGATTGAGTCTTATGATATGAGAATTTGGAAAGTTATAATGAAAGGCAATCAACATGTTTTCAAAAAGGATGCCGAAAGGGAACTTGTTCCCAAAACCACGGATGATTGGACCGAAGATGACATGAAAGTTATCCAAATTAATTCTAAAGCAAAAACCGTATTGTATTGTGCTATTAATGTTAGTGAATACAATAGAGTTTTATCTTGTGCTACAGCACAAGAAATTTGGAGAAAACTTGAAGTTACCTATGAAGGTACCAAACAAGTTAAACGTTCCAAAGCCCTCATGTTTAGACAAGATTATGAAATGTTTAAAATGATTGAAGGTGAAAATGTTAGAGATATGTTTACTCGTTTCACTAACCTCTTGAATGAATTGCAAGCATTAGGCAAAGTTATTCCTAATGATGATGTTGTGTCTAAGATCCTTCTAGCTCTTCCACCTTCATGGAGTCCTAAAATTACCGCTATTCAAGAAGCCAAGGATATTGAGGAAATAGACATTGATGAGCTTCTAGGCTCCCTCATTACCCATGAAACGGCTATGAAGAATGAGAAAGAGGCAATTCAAAGTGAGAAGGACAATGCTCAAGTGAAGAAAACTTTATCTCTTCAATCCTCCATTCTTGAAGGAAATGACGGTGATGACTTCTCCAACAATGAGGATGATGATGATATGGCTCTTATCACTAGGCAATTTCAATTAATCCTAAGGATGAAGAAGAACCAATCAAGACAAGGCAATGGTAGATTTGTTAAAGCCAATGATGGTAGATGCTTCAATTGCAAGAATTTTGGTCACACCATTGCACATTGTCCTAGCAAGAACACCTCCAACAACAACAACTTCAATTCTTCAAGAAATGATCAAAGAGACAAAGGAAAAGCTATGGCTGCCACCACCACTACTTGGGATGACATCCTTGAGGATGCAAAGAGTGATGAAGAGACCACCCAAGAGGAGACGACTAACTTTTGCTTGTTTGCCAACATTGAGGAATCTTGCTTCATGGCAAATGATGATAAGACAATGAGGTAAATTCTATTTCAAGTTGTGATAATAATGAATGTAATTTATCTCTAGAGGACTTTCAAAATTTGAGTAAATTATTTTATGATAAAAACTGTGTTTTTGAAAGAAGGAACTCGAATTTTTGAAGAAAAGTCTCTCAACTCTCAAGAATAAAAAATTAGCTTTAGTTAGTGAAAATTCTAAATTGACTATGTTGAATGAAAAACAAAGAAATGAGATTGAAACCTTGAGAAACATACCTTCCACTTCAAAATTTCCAATTGATTCTTCCACTCTGGAAAATGAAAACAAACTTTTGAAATCCAAAGTTGAAGACTTAAACAAAATTGTTTACAAATTTACTAGTGGAAATGAAAACTTTAAAAGGTTGCTTGGTACTCAAAGAGTTGGGCTAAACAAAGAAGGATTGGATTATGTGTCAAACATTAACTCTAAAAAGTCTTCACACTACTTGGACTTCTTTGTTAAAGCCTCTTTGAAAGTGGATACCAAGAAACCAAAACCAAAACCTCATTCTCATTCACATGTTGTAAAATTAAATTCTAATGCTATTTGTCATTATTGTGAGAGAAAATGGCATGTCACATTCAAATGTCCATTTAGAGGTAAAAGAGGACTTGGCAAAATGGTAGCTTGGATTAAAAGGGAACCTTCATCCAAGAAATCATTTGAGCCTAAGACATTTACTATGAATGAACTTGAACATTTGAGAATCCTAACCTTGTAGGACCCAAGATATTTGGGTACCAATAGTTCAACTGCTTTGTCTATATAGGTATGTTTAAAGTCCATTAGAAAGAAAGACCAATGGTATTTGGATAATGGATGCTCAAGGCATATGACCGGTGACAAAGACAAATTTATCTCCCTTACTCTTAAAGATGGTGGATTTGTAACCATGGTGATGATAGCAAAGGCAAGATCATTGGTAAAGGTAAAATTGGTAATGGTTCCATTACTATTGATAATGTTTTGCTTGTTAGAGATTTAAAACATAACTTGCTTAGCATTAGTTTGTGTGATAATGGCTATTATGTGAATTTTACTTCTAATTCTTGTAATGTTTTGGATAAAAACAAAATCAATATCCTTGTTGCTAAACATTTTGGAAATGTGTATATCACTTGTTTTTATGATTTAACACCTCAAGATATAACATGTCTTTCTGCTTTACAAGAAGCAAATTGGCTATGGCATAGAAGGCTTGGGCATGCTAACATGGATTTACTTCAAAGCTTTCTAGAAATGACCTTGTTGTAGGCTTGCCCAAAGCTAACTTTTCAAAAGATAAAATTTGTGATGCATGCCAATTTGGAAAACAAATCAAAACTAGTTTTAGAATCAAAGTGCGTATTTCTACATCTAGGCCTTTGGAATTGTTCCATCTAGATTTGTTTGGACCAAATGATGTAGCTAGTCTTGGTGGTAAACTCTATGCCTTTGTCTTAGTTGATGACTACTCAAGGTCTTTGACCATATTTTGATGATAACTAAACCATACCTTTCTTTTAACAAGTGGTTGAGTGTTGTGTCTCCATAGATTCATATTGGAGCTCTCATCAATATTCTTCAAACAATTCAATATGCTCATTATTCATTCAAGCTCATGGAAATCAATACTTCAAGTGTCAAAGCAAATTCAAAGAAGTTCAATCCTTGAAGGTCAACTTGAAGACTTGCTCAAAGCTTATGAAGACCTTTGAAGTCTAGTTGCTCTCCTTGTGGTTTAGGAACTCTTTGTAAAACTTCTCTCATGATCAATGTTGTATAGCTCAAAGAGAAAACTTTTTACATCTCATTATGCATTAGCATTCATGCTTGAAAATGCTTTCAAAATTGACCAAAAATGTTTTGGAACACTTAGTTAACTTGTCCAAGTGTTTTATGTTGATTTTGACTTAGAAATTTCGAAATATTGACATTGCAACTTCCCCAGTCGACTAACACATTTAGTCCTAGTCGACTAAGTGCAGTCCAAAAGCAATGTTTGAGAAATTCTAAGTTAGTCGACTAATCACCCTGGACTAGTCGACTAATAGTCCTTAGTCGACTAATCACTCTTTGATAGTCGACTAAACGAAGGTCAGAAGCCATGTTTGAGTTGCAAAATTGCTAGTTGACTAATGCTCCTCTTCTAGTCGACTAATCGATCCCGGAGAAATTTTTACCAAAGAGTTTTTAAGTTGGTAGTCGACTAACTCCCCTGGTCCTAGTTGACTAACAAACCCAGATTTTGATCAAACTGAATTTTGCTTAGCTAGTCGACTAACCCTTAGTGCCTAATCGACTAACCGAACCCGGGAATGAAAAACCTTTTAAAAAATGCCTTGTTAGTCGACTAATCACCTTGTCCTAGTCGACTACTGGTTCTTCAATTTCAAAACGACTCTTTCTCTTTATAGTAAATCAAGCATTAAATGATCCCCAACCACCTTAATCTTTTCCGATCTGACTCCAAAGATCTCAAACGGCCATTTTGGCCCTAGTTCATTATATATAGAGGGTTGGCTCTCATTTATTGCACACTTAGTCAATCTATCTCTTTTGTCTTGATATCCATTACTCTCAAGCATTCATTACTTACTCTTCTCTTTGACAAATCCTTTGAGCTATATCTATTTGATCATTTGAGAAGTTATTGTGCTCTTGTATTTATTACAAATCAGCTTGTTGAAGCATTCTTTGTAATACTCTATATTCAATCTTCTTGTATTATGAGTTGTAAGGGTTTTGTGAAAACTCTTGCGGGTGAGTTGTCTTCCACCTTGAAAGAAGACAAGTGTAAAGGTTTTTCCACCTTAAAGGAGATTGCATAGTGGATTAAACATCTTGACGGAGTTCTTGAGGCGTGGATATAGGCGGAGACCGAACCACGTAAATCGTTGTGTTTGATTCTCTAACTCAAACTCTTGTATTTATTCCATTTACTTGTTATTTCATTATCTTGTCTGAAATCTTGCATTGCATTCTTGTTTATCACTGTTCAAAGATTTCAAAGATTTCAAAATTGTGTATCCCATATTGAAAGAATTTTTATTTGCCTATACTCTATTCACCCCCTCCTCTAGAGTATATTTTGGGCCAACATATTTTCTATTTCTAATTATCCATTTAGAGATAATTGACAGCAATTTAATATATTTAATATATTAACTCTCATGATCGATCCCTTAATGCACTAAGTGAACTAGCATAGTATTCGAGAGTCTTCCACTCTAATGGTTATGATTCACCATTGCATCCTATGGAAATCATTTTGCTATAATTTTTCAACTAAGGTACTCAATCTTTATCACTCATTATGAGACACTTTAGTTAAAAAAGGAAAGATACTTTAAGCCTCCCATATGTAAAACTCCTTTCACATATTTAAATCATACACAATATAAGTTAGTTATGGACTACCATTCATCTCATAAATAATGTCATGCTCTTTTTATGGAAACATAATGAATTAAATAAACCATATTTATTCAATTAAATAAATGAACTACTCAAATTGGTTTTGAAGACATACACTCTAAACACCTTTGTATAATGTACGTTGATCAACTTTTTTGGAAAGTTCCCAAGTAAAAATTGGATCAAATAGATTTAAGAGGTTAGTCAAAAAGCCTGTACTCAACTCAAAATGAATATATTTTTCATTTCTAATAATCCATTTATCTCACTTTCTTCAACATTCCGAAGGCTTAGAAATGCTTTTCCAAGTGTGGAGTGAACTTAGATTTAGCATCAACATGAAAAGAAAAATATATTGTAAGTATTTACTATTGAGAGTTTAGGCACAAAAAGTGTCATGGTTAATGATACATCTACATGCAGCTTTAACAAGATGGACTAATTTTGTTTTCCTCAATTAAAACAAGGCCCACATCTATATTTGGGAAAACAATTCATTCTCACTTTTTTGATTTCTTTTGTCTTTTGGAATATTAGTAGAAATTAGGGGTCTAAGTGGAAGATTATGCAGAGAAAGATGAAGGTGTGTAAGCGTAATATGATAAATTGGAAAAAATGACAAAATTTGAACTCTTCTATGCTTGTCCAACAATTAAAGAACTCAATTAAGAGCTTGCATCAACAATCTAACTTTAACAAAGATCGGTGCAGGGTCAAGGAAAAGAAACTCAGTAATGCGTGGGTAGAGGAATAAGCATTTTGGCATACTAAGAGTGGGTATGGAGGAATACGAAAGAGGACATTCAATAGATAATTATTAAAGATGCATTAACTGGGTTGTTTCTTCAAAAGTACTAGCATATAGTGGTAGAGGATGTGGTTAATGCAGTTTAGTGTTTTTTCTAAGAAGGGACTCTTCCTGGTGAAGTGAATCCTACGCTAGTCACACTGATTCCTAAAGTTCAATGTCCGATGCATATGTCCTAATTGCGACCAATCGGTTTATATAATGTGCTCTATAAGTCATTGCCAAAGTTCTTGCGAAGAGGCTTCGAGAAGTGCTACGTCACATCATTAGTGAAAATTATAATGCCTTCATATTGGGTAGGTTAATGGCAGACAACATTCTAATTACGTATGAACTATGCATACATTGAATACTCGGAGTAAAGGAAAATGTGCGAAGATGACTATTAAATAAGATATAAGCAAGGCGTATGACCATATGGAATGGTGTTTTATTGAGAGTATGATGCGTAAACTAGGTTTTGGAGAAAAATGGATTCAATGGACTATGCTTTGTGTTTTTTCTGTGACTTACCCTTTTATGATTAATAGCGCTCAGAAGGGTCGATTTAGACCATCTCGGGGGCTTAAGCAAGGTAATCCACCATCTCCTCACATATTTATTATTTGTTAGAGGGGTTGTCTGCGCTGTTGAATAAATTTGCCAATGGAAGGTTTGTGGTGTAAGAGCAGGTAAGAACTATCCAACAGTCAACCATTTAATGTTTATAGATGATTCTATCATATTTTACAAAGTAAATCCTCAGAATTGTCTGTTTTTTAAGCTTGCATTGGATATCTATTGTGAAACATTGGGGTAATTCATTAATTTAGATAAATCCTCTATCTTTTTTTAGTAAAAATACTCCTCTGCACGTTCGTAATAGATTCACATAGATTTTGGGGGTAGAAAAACCGGAGAGTCAAGGTAATTGTTTGGGTTTGCCTGTAGTTATAGAAAGGAATAAACGTTAATTATTTTCAGCCATTCGTGAAAAAGTTGGGGTGAAGGTGCGGGGTTGGAAATCAAAGTTATTGTCTTTAGTTAGGAAAGAGATTCTCTTGAAGTCTGTAGCCTTAGCAATGCCCAATTTTGCAATATCATGTTTTAAAATTTCTATGTCTTTGTGTAAAGAAATATCCTGCATGTTGACTAATTTCTCGTAGAATAACAAAGGCAATGGGAGGAATATTCATTGGATGAGTTGGAAGAAGCTGATAAAAGGTATGGATGAAGGAGGGTTGGGTTTTTGGGTTCTTGAGAGGTTCAACCTTGCGCTTCTCGTAAAAAAAGGTTGAAGGCTTTTGCATAATCTTGAGTCCCTGTTAGCTCATGTATTGAAAGGTCGATAATATTCCAATTCAGATTTTCTATCTGCTAAGATTGGTAATAGACCATCGTGGGGGTAGAGGAGTATTTTGGCGAGTAAGTTGTCAATGGGGTTGGGGTGGCGTATTGGTAATGGTCAAATTGTTCAAGTGTGGAAAGATTAGTGATTTGGTTATGGATTGGGATGAGATTAATATTGAAATGAAAGTTTTTAAGCTTATGGATTGGGATTCGTCGTTGCTGGGATGAAGAGAAGATAAGGTGCGTGATGTTTGATTCGAATGCTTTGTTGATTAAAAAAAATTCCCTTGTCCTAGAGGGAAATTGAAGATAAAATCATTTGGCATTTTAGTCGAGATGGCAGCTACACAATGAAAACTGGATATCGGTTCTCCAACCAATTTCAATGGCATAGTAAAGGGAATAATATAGATAGAAAGTAGTCTAGTGGGCAGCAGATGATAAGAAATTTTGGAAAAGTACTTGGAAATTAAGTGTTCTTGGCCAGCTCAGATTTTTTGTTTGGAAAATTACTCATGGGTCATTACTAGTTGGTGAGATGCTAGTAATGAGAGGGGTCCAAGAGTCGAGACGATTTGTAGCTTCTGTTTTCACCAAATAGAGATAGTCCTTCATAAAATGTTTTGGCGCCAATTTTTTAGATTGATTTGGTTGTGCTATCTGTTGCAACTAGATGCCTCTAGAATACATGGCAATTCATTTATTGATGTTTGAAACCAACTATTAGAAAGATGGAACGATGGGGAAAGAGAAGTGCAGAGTGTTCAGATAGCGGTGTTTATTTTATGGTGCAATTGGAAGGCTCGAAATGATGCCATTTTTAATGGAAAACATTGGAGTCCTATGTGATGTCAGTAATAAAGCATTGGCGGATGCTTTAGAGTTTGAATTAGCTATTAGAGGTAAATAGATTGGTTCATAAGTTACTGTAGTGATATAGGTCTAGACGAATTTAATGGAAGGTGCTAATGGCAAGCTCCTTCTCATCCATTGGCTAAAGTTAATGTAGATGGTGCATCTACAGTGAGGGGGTATATATTAGGGTGATTATCTGAGGTGTAAATGGGGGATTTCTTACAAGGACTACAAAAGTTGTTCATGACGTTTCCAGTGCTTTGATGGCAGAGGCTTATGCATGGCATGAAGGGTTAAAGATAGCTATTGAATTTGGTTTTCTTGATGTGTTAGTGGAAAAGGATGCTAAGGTAGTTCCTGATTGTTTGGTGGAGAGGCACACAAAGTGCAAGAGATTGAAGTTGTTAGTGGTAACTTATTAGAGTTTATATCCAGATTGCATTCAGTGGATCTGCTGTTCATCCCTCGTTCTGTTAATAGAGTAGCTAATTTATTGTCAAAACTTGCTTTAAAAAGAATATCTTCTTTTAGATGGAAGGACCATCCATCAGATTGGATTCATCCTATGTTGGAGAGTGATTTTTCTTGTTAATTTGTTATCAATAAAGCTCTAACATTCAACAAAAAAAATAAAAAATAAAAAAGAATGTCAGTAGAAAACTTTTTGGCCACACTAAAACTTCATTTAGCTAAAAATGGGACTCTACTCCCACTAAATTATATTTGTTGGCCCTAGGTCCTTTGTCCATATTTTGATGAATAACAAACATTACTTTAATTACTAACAAATAGTTAAGTGTTGTTTCTCCTTAAAATCAAAGACATGTCCTTGTTGGAGCTCATCAATATATCTCAAGCAACTCAATGCGCAAATGCTCAATCAAAAGCTCATGAATATCAATCTATGAAGATCAACTTGAAGACAAGATTATTAAGATCAAATTGAAGCCAAGTTGAATCTCCATTGTACTAGGAAAGCTTATGTAAGGCATCTCAATTTGTTTAACCTTGCATAGCTCAAAGAGAAAATGATTTACACATGTTGCATTTGCATACATACCTTTGGAATCTTGTAAAATGTTTTTAAACTAAGTCAAAATTTCCTTTGAACTCTTAGTTAACTAGTTTACATGTTAAAAGTTTATTTAGACTTAAGAAATTCAGCAAAATGGCTTAAAAACATATATAGTCGACTAACCTAGTTAAACCAGTCAACTAACTATAATCCAGTAGCCATGAGTATGAGAAATCTTAATCTAGTCGACTAACTTGCCTTCTAGTCGACTAAAGCTTTGTTCCAGTCGACTAAGTGTATGGCAGTAGCCAAAGTTTTGTGAAGCAGCTAAGCTAGTCTACTAACCCTCTTGTCCTAGTCGACTAATCGAACCCGAAAAGTTTTTCCCAAATGTTTTTAAGTTACTAGCCGACTAACTCTTTTGTCCTAGTCAACTAATTGTGCCCGAGAAGTTTGAATGCTTTGAATTTTTAGTTGCTAGTCGACTAACTCTATGGTGTAGTCGACTAACGCTTCTGCAAATATAAAACGGTTCTTTCCTCTTTTGGCAAATGGAGCATTTAATGCACCCTGCAGCTTCCCTCTTCTCCAATCACATTCAAAAGTTTTTCAAACGGTCATTTGAGACCAAATGCATTATAAATAGAGCTCTTGCTCTCATTCATTGCTAACAGTTAATTTTGGTGAAGAGCATTCATTGTGAGCATTCATTATTCAAGCTTTCTTGTGAAAATCTCTTGAGCTATCTTTGTTAATCATTTGAGAAGCTATTAGTGTGAGATTATATTTGTTCGAATCATCTTGAAGAAATCTCAAGGCTTATCCAAGTAAATCTAGTTCATCTACTCAATCTACTTCTCAAGAATCAAAGCTCTAGTTCTCCGAAAACTCTTGTTCTTCATATCTTTTATATTCATTCTTTGTAGAAAGTTTATTGAGAGCTTATTTGTTGTATTCTTAGTGTGTTGAGAATCACTCTAGTGTTGATTCATCTTCACTTGTATTTCTTGTGAGATTAAAGTTTCGTGTAAACCTTGTTTGGTGAGAATCTTCCACCGTTAAAGAAGATTGTTGGTGAGAGTCTTTCACCGTAAAAGAAGGCTTTATAAAGGTTTGAATCTCCACTGGAAGTGGGATTGATTGTGGATTAATCCTTTTAGCGGAGATCTTGAGGCGTGGATGTAGGCGGGACCGAATCACGTTAAAATCATTGTGTTTGAATCTCTTTAACTCTATCTCTTGCATTTCGATTTATATACTTGTTATATTATTTGATTAAGTTGTGATTCAATTTGAATTCTAGTTATTAAAATTGTTAAGCTTTCAAAAATACACAAAACCCATTTGTAAATCAATTTTTTAATTGCCAATACTCTATTCACCCCCTCTAGAGTATATTTTGGGACAACAATTGGTATCAGAGCAAGTGCTCATCATATTGTTTGTTGAGCTAAAGATCAATGGCAAATTAAATGGGAACAAACCCCGATCGACCTCATTTTTTTATGGTGAAAATTATGATTTCTGGAAAAATAGAATGAAAAACTGGATTGAATCCTATGACATGAGAATTTGGAGAGTTATTATTAAAGGAAATCAAAAAGTTTTCAAAAGAGATGAAGAAGGGAAAGAAATTCTCAAAACTATGGATGATTGGACCGACGAGGACATGAGAATTCTCCAAATAAATTCAAAGGCTAAAACTGTCTTGTATTGTGCTCTAAATGCGAGTGAATACAATAGAGTTTCAGCTTATGCTACCGCACAAGAAATTTGGAGAAAGCTCGAGGTCACCTACGAAGGTACCAAGCAAGTAAAATGCTCCAAAGCTCTTATGCTTAGGCAAGATTATGAATTATTTAAAATGATTGAAGGTGAAAGTGTTCATGATTTGTTTACTCGTTTTACTAATCTTTTAAATGAATTGCAATCTTTAGGAAATGTTTATTCTAATGATGACATTATCTCAAAGATACTCCTTGCTCTACCATCCTCATGGAGTCCAAAGATCACCGCCATTCAAGAAACAAAAGATATTCATGAGATTGATATTGATGAGCTTCTAGGCTCACTCATTACTCATAAAACGGCGATGAATAAGAAGAAAGAGGTCATCCTCAATGAAAAGGAAAATGCTCAAGCAAAGAGGATGCTAGCTCTTTGATCTTCAACGTTTGATGAAAATGAACATATTGACTTCACCAAAGAAGATGAAGATGATGTGGCCCTTATAACTTGAAAGTTCCAAACCTTTCTAAGAATGAGCAAAAATAACAAGACAAAACAATGGGAGATATACCAACAATAATGATGGAAGATTGCAAGAAGTTGGGTTATACAATTGCCTATTGTCCAAATATGACCAACAACAACAACTCCAACACCTTTCGAAATGATGAAAAGAGAACTTTTGATCAAAAAGGTAAAGGTAAAGTTATGGTAGCCACTACATTAACTTGGGATGATCTTCTTGAAGATACAAGAAGTGATGAAGAAAATATCCAAGAGAAGAATGCAAATTTTTGTCTATATGCCAAAATAGAGGAGCATTGCTTTGTGGCAAAAGATGATGAAGATAAGGTAACATCTAATTCTTATTTTAATGATAATATTGAATGTGATTTAACCTTGGAGGAATTTTAATATTTAAGTGGACTTTTAAATGATAAAAATTGTTTGTTAAGAAAGGAACCTGAATCATTGAAGAAAAACCTCTCAGTCCTCAAAAATGAGAAAATGGCATTAGTTGATGAAAATTCTGTTTTGTGTTTAAAAAATGAAAAACTTAGAAAGGAGAATGAATCCTTAAGAAATATATCTTCCACTTTAAAGTATTCAAATGCTTTCTCTACTTTGGAAAATGAAAACAAATTTTTGAAATCCAAAGTTGAAGACTTAAACAAAATTGTTTTTAAATTCACAAATGGAAATGAAAATTTTGATAAGTTACTTGGAGCTCAAAGAATTGGGCTAAACAAAGAAGGATTGGGTCATGTTTCAAAGACTAATACCAAAAAGTCTTCACTCTATTTAGACTTTTTTGTGAAAGCATCAATGAAAAGAGTTACCAAGAAACTAAAATCAAAACCTCACTCTCACTTTCATGACTTAAAACAAAATGCTAATGCTATTTGTAATTATTGTGAGAGAAAAGGTCATGTCACATTTAAATGTCCTTTTAGAGGTAGAAGAGGACTTAGTATAATGGTTGCTTGGATTAGAAAGGAACCCTCATCCAAGAAATCATTTGAGCCAAAGATTATTGACATTAATGAGCTTGAAAGATTGAGAATCCTAACCCTATAGGACCCAAAAGCATTGGGTACCAATAGTTCTATTACATCATTTTTTGTAGGTATGCTTGAAATCCATTCATAACAAGGATCAATGGTATTTGGATAGTGGATGCTCAAGGCATATGACTGGAGATAAAGCTAATTTCATCTCCCTCACCTACAAGGATGGTGGCTATGTAACTTTTGGTAATAATAGCAAAGGTAAAATTATTGATAAATGTAAGATTAGTAATGGCACTATTACAATTGACAATGTATTGCTTGTTTGTGATTTGAAGCATAATCTTATTAGCATTAGTCAATTATGTGATAGTGGTTATTACATGAATTTTACTTCTAATTCTTGTAATGTTTTGGATAAAAACAAAAACAATATCCTTGTTGTAAATCGTTTTGGAAATGTTTATATCACAACTTTTGAAGATTTAACATCTCAAGATGTAACATGTTTTTCGGCTTTTCAAGAAGCAAATTGGCTATGGAATAGAGGGCTTGGGCATGCTAGTATGGATTTAATCCAAAAGCTTTCTAGAAACGAACTTGTTTTAGGCTTGCCCAAATCAAATTTTTCAAAAGATAAAATTTGTGATGCATGCCAATTTGAAAAACAAATCAATGTTAGTTTTAAACCCAAAGCGCATCTCTCTACATCTAGGCCTTTGGAGTTGCTACATCTCGATTTATTTGGACCAAATGATATAGAAAGTCTTGGTGGTAAACTCTACACCTTTGTCTTAGTTGATAATTTTTCAAGATATACATGAGTTTTATTCCTTGCTCACAAGAGTGATGCTAGTGGCGAGTTTATTAAATTATGCAAGAAAATTGAAAAAGAACAAGGCTGCTCAATCATTAGTGTGAGAAGACAGAGGTAGAGAATGTAAAAACCAAGACATCGAAAACTTTTGTGATGCGCAAGGATACTCGCATAATTTTTCAACACCAAGAACTCTATGAAAAAATGGAGTGGTTGAAAAGAAGAATTGTTCATTGTAAGAGATGAGTAAAACCATGCTAAATGAACATAAACTTCCTACAACCTTTTGGGCAGAAGCGGTTAGCACCGCTTACTATGTGGGAAATAGAGTGGTTATTAAATCTATTATAGCCAAAACTCGTTATGAGCTATGGAAGGGTTGAAAACAAAACATTGGCTATTTCAAAAATTTTGGATCTAAATGTTTTATTTTTAATGATAAAGATCATATTGCAAAATTTGAGTCAAAATCTGATTTAGGCATATTTATTGGTTATACATCTAAAAGTAAAGCTTATCGTGTCTATAATAGACGTACTCAAACCGTGCAAGAATCTATGCATATTGTATTTGATAAATCTAATCCATTTTCTTCTAAGAATTTTGTTGATGAAGATGAAAACAGCAAAATCCTTTTAAATGTGGAGGAAGAGCTTAGCAAGCTCAAAATTGGTGAGTCTACACCAAATGATGTCTCTCAAGTGCAACCTAGGGAGGACCTTTCAAATTATGAGATGGAACCCACAAATGAATCTCAAGTGTTGCCAAAAGCTTGGAGATTTGTGAAAAATCATCCAATTGAGCAAATCATAGGTAATATTACTCACGGGGTAAGTACTCGTTCTAATCTTAAATATGGTTGTTAGACTTGATGCTCAAATGATTTTGATGATATTCTTTGTCAAGACAAAAGGGGAGAAATAATTTTGAATTTTTTTGAAGTTTCATTTTCTCCTTTTTGTGATGACAAAGGGGGAGAAATACTTTGAGCTTATTTATTGCTTATTGTATATGTTGATTAACTATGCTTATTGTACAAAATTGAAGGGGAGCTTATGCTCTCTCATATATGGTTTCAAAGTAATGGTTTGTCATCATCAAAAAGGGGGAGATTGTTGGTCCTCGGTCATTTGACCATATTTTGATGATTAAAATTACTTTAATTACTAACAAATGGTTAAGTGTTGTGTCTCCTTAGAATCAAAGACATATCCTTGTTGAAGCTCATCAACATATCTCAATAAAAAAAATGTGCAAATGTTCAATCAAAAGCTGGTGAAGATCAATATATGAAGATCAACTTGAAGACAAGATTATGAAGATCAAATTGAAGCCAAGTTGAATCTCCATTATACTAGGAAAGCTTATGTAAGGCATCTCAATTTGTTTAACCTTGCATAGCTCAAAGAGAAAATATTTTACTGATGTTGCATTCGCATACATACCTTTGGAATCTTGTAAAATGTTTTTAAACTATGTCAAAATTGCCTTTAAACTCTTAGTTAACTAGTTTATATGTTGAAAGTTGATTTAGACTTAAGAAATTTAGAAAAATGGCTTAAGAACATATCTAGTCGACTAACCTAGTTAAACTAGTCGACTAACTATGATTCAGTAGCCATGAATATGAGAAATCTTAATCTAGTCGACTAAACATATAAGCTAGTCAACTAACTTGCCTTCTAGTTGACTAAAGCTTTGTTCCAGTCGACTAAGTGCATGGCAGTAGCCAAAGTTTTGTGAAACAGCTAAGCTAGTCGACTAACCCTCTTGTCCTAGTCGACTAATTGAGCCCAGAAAGTTTTTCCCAAATGTTTTTAAGTTGTTAGTCGACTAACCCTTTTGTCCTAGTCGACTAATCGTGCCTGGGAAGTTTGAATGCTTTGAATTTTTAGTTGCTAGTCGGCTAACTCTATGGTCTGATCGACCAACGATTCTGCAAATGCAAAACAGCTCTTTCCTCTTTTGGCAAATGGAGCATTTAATGCACCCTGCAGCTTCCATCTTCTCCAATCACATTCAAGAGTTTTTCAAACGGTCATTTGAGACTAAATGCATTATAAATAGAGCTCTTGCTCTCATTCATTACTAACAGTTAATTATGGTAAAGAGCATTCATTGTGAGCATTCATTATTTAAGTTTTCTTGTAAAAATCTCTTAAGCTATCTTTGTTAATCATTTGAGAAGCTATTAGTGTGAGATTATATTTGTGCGAATCAGCTTCAAGAAATCTCAAGGCTTATCCAAGTGAATCTAGTTCATATACTCAAGCTACTTTTCAAGAATCAAAGCTCTAGTTCTCTCAAAGCTCTTGTTCTTCATATCTTTTATATTCAATATTTAAAGAGAGTTTATTGAGAACTTATTTGTTGTATTCTTAGTGTGTTGAGAATCACTCTAGTGTTCATTCATCTTCACTTGTATTTCATGTGAGATTAAGGTTTCGTGTAAACCTTGTTTGGTGAGAATCGTCCACCATTAAAAAGATTGTTGGTGAGAGTCTTCCACCGTGAAAGAAGGCTGTATAAAGGTTTGAATCTCCACCGGAATTGAGATTGATAGTGGATTAATCCTCTTGACGGAGATCTTGAGGCGTGGATGTAGGCAGGGACCGAACCACGTTAAAATCATTGTATTGGGCAAAGAAAGACATGGTCGTGTGAACACATATGGGTTAGCTGCCGACGTTTTTACTGTTTAGGGGCCAACAACCAATCGAAACAAAGAGATGAGGGATGCCTAAGAGAGAGCCCAAGTTGCAAAGCAAGAAAATGATTTTTTGAAGGATAGAGTGGTTAGTGTGGAAGCAGAATTGTCAACAATCAAGGCTCAAATGACTAAGATATTGTCCAAGAATGCTCATGGTGCACAAGATAATTCCTTTCATGTTGTAGGTGATCTTATATGAAAGGTAAGTTGTATAATTACTTTAAATTTACTTCATTTATCAAAATTGTATTAAACTAAAGACTAAATTTATCCATGTGCATCGGATAAGTTGTAGACTACACCGTGTAAAGTGGCATTGGGATCGGTTGCCAATATTATTGCATATGGGACCTTACACGCTTCAGACGGAGCCCAGCAAACAATGCATGGCGTATTATTGGTGAACACAATGCACATGTCACAGTCAATGAATTAAAAAGGGATGTGAACGTGAACTTCTTCCAATACCAACTATTGGTGCAACCACTCTTGAAGAGGCAATTGGAGGCTTCGTGGCTTGGCCTAGATGTCTGATTGTTTTGAATACTACAACGGTACAGTCAAAAGAAAAGGAAAGAAAGCAACTTGACCCGTTTCCTCGCAAGGTATGCTCATAAAGCATGTCATTTGTTCTTTAATAAATTATATATATATTCGTGTTTGTGACTTTAAGAACATAACTTTAAAATATCTTTAGTTTACATGAATACTTTTCGATCGCCAAGTTTATCGTTTTGATTTTGTGTCACTTTTTTAAGAACTTGCCATGCTACATTAAGAAAAAGAAGAAGATGATGATTATGATGTTATCATATCAAAATCTGAAAGTTTGTTGTCCGAACACTAAAAGGGGATATGGAAACCATGATGGTTATAATAGATCGAAAAGTATTTGCTCAAATGATCCTTACTACGTCATGATCACAAAGGTTCATATTCCTAAAGCAAATTTGAAACATATAGTCAACTTTAAAGAACAATTATATTATTGTTTGGATACAGAAAAGCAAGATCAATTATTTTTTTATCGAGTTAACATTGGGTAATTTTTTGTTTTTTTTTATTTATTTTGTTGCTTTTATTATTACAATTAGATCAATGTATTTATTACTTAATTATATAATGTGATTGCTAGTATCATTGGGTCCTAATTGGCATTGATCCATGGTAGCGGTGTGTTTTCTATTTCGATCCATTAGGCAATGATATAAACAAAGCTTTCAAAACTGTTCTTGAGATGTTAGTTTAATATCTATCTTTCACACATGGAGAAGCAAATTAATTAATTATCCACTTGCAAGTATGTTAAAATTATATTGTATTTTTCTTTTGCAGGACATTTACCATGTTAAATACTTGCACAAGTTCAAATTCAACAAACAATCTAAAAGAGATGATGTAAAATTTGAAGTACTTATGAAAATAACTTCTTTAAATCAATTTTGGTACAAATTCTAGAATACTTGTTCATAACCATTATTATTATTTTTATTTTTATTTTTACATTTTTGTCTAGTGCCCAAGATAATACAGTAATTTTGAATCAGAATTATATCATAGCATACATGAGAGATATCATTAACTCGAATGAAAAAGATCCTACTAAAGTGGTGAGATGAACTACATGTCTTATGAAATAAAAAATACTCAGTAATTCTCACAAAACTCAATTTGTGCACCATTGATGATCACTTGCAGTTTGCTACCAATAGAAAATAAAGAATAGATGAAATCGATGAATTGCATGTTGAATTGATGAGTTATATAATGGACAATGTTGGATAGGTTGGCACGGTCGATCAATAGGATTTGGTAAACACATCTTAGGTATGTATGGAATTTTTCAAGTTTTATTTTCCATTGTAGTTTTCAGTAACTTATGGCATCATGGTATGATTTTTATCCTTCTAATAGTCTAAACCATGCTAAAATCTACTTTCGAAAGATTTGCTTTTGAATATTTAACTTGAAGTATGTGGCTCAAAAGTTATTGGACATAGATGGTTGTTTGTAGATTGTTTACAAACTAATTTTTTATTGTAGCTTTGTTGGCTAGTTTGTCTTTAATATTTATACAAGATTATATCATCTCACAACACTTCTTTTTTTTTTTTAATTGTGGCTTTGTAGGTTTTGCAAGTAAAAGATGATAGCCAGCTAAGGAAAGACTTTTTGTTTGAATGATATATTTTTTTTAACTCATTTGCAACATATTTAATCTAATATACTAAAAAGAATATTATGTTTGAGTATGATTTTTAAGATTGGAGTTGTTTTGAATGACATATTAATTTTTTATATTTTATTTAAGCGTCATTTCTTTAATTCAATGGTTCTTTATTTTTTTTTATTTTTTTTAAGTACGCATTGATATGATGTATTATTATGGTTGTATGGATGTGTCAATTAGATGAATACTATTTTCACGAGGTGAATGAAATGGATATTCAAAATTATGCAAGTATTAATATGATTCAATCTAAAAGAAAATAAAAATAGGTATTACAAAATTTTGAAATGCTTTAAATCACTACTAGCAATCTTGACTACCACTAAAAACAAAAACAAAAACAAAACAAAACAAAACAAAAAAACAAAAAAGCCTAAAAGTAAGTATTTACCAGCATCATTCTTGGCCACTAAAAATACTTATTGGCGGTCATAACTACCGCTGATATATCTAAATGCTACCGGATATTAATGCCAGGATAAATATTAGCCAGCGCACTTTGTATACCTATTATGAATATTTCCTAGCGGTAATAAATGTCGGAAATACAAATTAGTATTATTTTTCATTAATAAATATATAAATGCTAGCGGATATAAAAACTAAGTGAAACATTAGCCGGCGATTTAGACTGCCGTAAAAACTACGTCCTTAAACCGCTAGGAAAGTATTTAGCAATATTTATTGACAATTATAACTGCCACTAATACATCTAGAGGTGAATGTGAATGTCAAGGAAAACATTAGCCGGCGCATTTTTCTAGCAGTTAGACATATTTCCTATCGATCATAATTGCCGGGAAATACAAATTATTATTTTCCTTTAAATAAATAAAAATATAAATATCAGCAGATGTAGAAACTAGGGGAACCATTAGCTGACGCATTAGACTGCCGCAAAAATATAACCTATAATTGCCGGGAAAGAGATTTAACGACAATGATTCGAGGATGGAAATTAAGACCGCCGCTAAAGGATTTATCGGCAGGTTTTTAATGTTTTAGCGGCAGAAATGACTGTCAGGAAACATGCATTTTCTTGTACTGGATATTTCATCTGACATGAAACCATGAAAAACAAAAAACAAAAAACAAAAAACAAAAAATGAATAAAGGTAGACCCTATACTTGGTAATATTTAACTTCTAGAATTTAAAATTCCAAGAAACTTACATTATAAATTGGAGCAATAAGCTTTATGTTCCAAGACAATCTCCATGACGAAGTTTCATGATCTAGAATAACTGTCATGATTGTTGCCATCAAAGTCCCTACTAAACACGTCAATGAGGTAAGAGAGAATGGTGCTGGATACTTCTTAATTGTTGCAGCCTGCATCAATTATATATATATATATATATATATATATGCATGTCAATTTATTTTCATAGAAAAATGAAAAGAAATTACCCACTTTGCATGCTTGAATTTGAATAAACATTATTATTATTATTATTATTATTATTATTATTATTATTATGTAAAGGTAAGATATGTTTAATGTTTTAGTCTAGCTTTAATCCTTTTTGTTTTCGGAAAAAAAAAAAAATGTTTAGGCAATTAAGCTTCCAATGCTACCTTAGTTGGGTTCAAGGCCCCTAAGGGCAGGCACAAAAGGCGGTTGCCGCGAGTATCATATTTTTGTTCAGTTTTTGGGCATCAATTTGGGCTTAGTATATAATACACTATATATGTTTACAAAAATAAATAAATAAAAAAATAATATTCTACACAGAAGAATGAAAATATGAAAATGTGTAACAATTTGGGGCATCAATTTGTAACAGTTTGTCTTTGTTTTCTATGAGTATATGACCCAAGACAAATATGAAATCTTGGAATGGAAACATGGTTTTATCATAGGCTTATAACTTAGAGGAATTTATATGATACTTGGCCTATAGGTATGAATTTTTTATTTTTCAGGTAATTAGATAAAACAATAAACAATAGTAATAAACAATAAACAATAAACAACTTGACCATGACTTCTAGTCATGGTCACCATTTCGTTATCACCGCTACAGACTACTT
>JAESVK010000215.1:860288-881757 GCA_017140935.1 Hamamelis virginiana
TTTAGTGTGATGAATGTGAGCATAGAGGTGTGTTTTTATAGTTTTTTGGCAAATAAATCGAGTTAGAGGCAAAGTAAAACACTCAAAAAGTTAAAAAACGTCAAAATATTCAAAAAATGAGAACCAGGATCGATGACCATCCCCCAAAGGACGGCCAACCATCCATGGAGGGATGGTCATCCATCCCTGATCCCCAATTTTTGCCTAATTTTGACTTTTTGAGACTTTTTGATGCCCGGTTTGACTTTTCGTTCAATTTTTGTCAGTTTTGACCTATTTTCAGGTTAGAATTGAACCAAAAAGCAATTAAAATATATTTTTATTCTCATTAGGATATAATTACATGCCAAATCAGGGTTTTTAGTGCATACATAGAGAAAAAAATACATAGAAAACCCTAAGCAGGCCTCCTATAGGCCTAATAGTACAAAATCATCTCCCCCGGGATTATTTCCTCGTTCCCCGTGAACCCGATGCCTCTTGATCCCCTCTCGATCCATGGTGCTCCTGTGAAGGCTGGCTCGAAGCCTGCAAACCCAAAGCTTAGGTGAGATTGGTGAAGAATGAAATCATCGGTGATTAAAAGAGTAGAGAAAAAGTTACCTGTGCAGCTATGTTCGCATTATGTGTATCAAGATTCATACTTTGAAGTTCCCTAGTCAATGATGCACTATATGCCAACCACTCCTCAGTGTATGATACAGGCACCTGAAAGGTCGAAAGATTCAACATGTTAGGAGAGAAAAAGCTACATATAACAAAGGGTGAAATTATGATGATTACCAAAGTATAAGAAGGATCAATATGTGGGTATTCATTATAAGGCACTCGAGTGATCGATCTTTGAACAAAGCTGCCATCCTCAATAACTTGCACCTGCCAAGGGACAGGTGGCAAAGAAGGAGCAGAGGATGAAGGCTCGCCCTCACTAGGAGCCGCAGTAGCTGTAGGATGAGAAGCATGTCCTCGGGCTCGACGACCCTGCCAAACAAAGAGATATGAGGAATAATGTATAGAAAAGAGGCAAGGCAATCAAGAGAGAGCATGATACCTCAGTAGGGGGAAATCCTAATACTAATGGACGCATCAGATAGTACTGACAAAAATATACGATAATCCTCATGCGGGGGATGGAAAGCATCCACAAATACACCAGCCATGGCGTCTGCTAGGGCATGGTCTGTTAATCTAACAGTGTGCCTCATAGAGGGAGGAGGTGCATGAGGTACACGAGCAGCTGAATGAGCCCCACAAAGTTGAGCACGTACTCTTTCCCCAAGATACCAGTACCTGCCAGAAGGCCCCTCGAACAGAATCCTCTTATGTGACATCTCAACTACAGGATTAAGCTTAGGCATGGTGCATCTCCAATGGCGCCAAGGACTCCACCTCACCTGAAGACGAGGTATATTAGAGAAAGTTTGAGCATTGAGAAAAGAAAGCAGAAATGAAGATGGTTACCTTATTAGAGCGCAACCCTGCAAGAAAAGCACGACTATAAGCATAATCATGCCTATGGGCAATGGCATTCACCCGCCTATCTGGGGTATATCGAGCAAGGGTTGGCCAGGAAAGGTCATTAGCAATCAGTGTGAGGCTATTCAAGTCAAGATACTCATGAGCCCATACCTACAGGATATGTGCATTGTTAGAAGATAAGTAAAGGGAAGTTTATGATATTTTCTTAAAATAAGTGAGTATACCTCCCAAACAAATCCCATGCCTCCAAAGTCAGTGCATACCCCACGAGACCGACAGCACATGGTCCTATATATGGTGGCCAAGGCAGCGCCGCCCCAGTCATACTGAGAAATGGTATCAATATCCTCCAAACTGGCAAGAAGGCCTAGAGGGGCCAAATCAGCAGTGCCTGCAAAAAGAGTGCATGAAAACAGGTACAAAAGGAAAGCCTGCACGATGTGATCAGGATCTCCCCCTTCAGGCATATTGCTAAATGTGTTAAAGAGAGTATTTCGGCGAACTGATTTCTTCACGATCTCCATATCAGCTACCCCGAGATAGTATCTAAGTAAGTCGAGTTCTTACTCGCACCATCATAGAAATCCAAAGGGTGACCCCCAATGGAAAGTCCTGTGATCATGGTAAAATCAAGAGGAGTCATAGTCATCTCCCCAAACTTGAAATGGAATGTGTTGGTGGTGTCCCACCAGATCTCAGATAAGGCCATGAGGGCCTGTCTATCCATGGTATCAACCCATAGTGAGTCGATGAAGTCTCCAAAACCAAGCCTTCGGATAGTAGCTTTGACGTATGGTTGGAGAGTATCCATTTTAGCCCACCATCCAATAATGCCCTGTAAAGACGACCGAGTCCTGATGTCGAACTCTGGCTGTAAAGATAAAGATTAATGGATTATAGGCATAAAGATAAGTTATGCTAATTCTTTGAATCAATAATACAAAATTAACTCACAAAATGACACATTTTCAAAAAATGTTCAAATTTTATTTCTCAAATGGTTTATCAATTGTGAGTTATTCAAAAAAAAATATATACCATAATTAATGTAGTTAATTTTGGTATTTTCAATTTTACATCAAGAATTAGCATAATTCATTTAAAATGCCATATGACTTCTTTTCATGAAATTGAATTGGAAATAAAAATACTAAGAGAATAGAATTTTGAAAATCGTGAAATAAATACTTAGCATAAGTTTTGAAATAAAATTATTTAAAATTCACGAAAATGACACTTTATGCAATAATGTTTTGAAAAATAAGCTAAGTCTTAATTCATGAAAATTTTTGATATGTGCATTACTTAAAGTTTTTTTTTTTTTTGAAAACTTATCATGATATGATTATTTTGAAACATTTGAAAAAGCATGATATGATGAATTGATTTGAAAAAATTGAAAATTGCCTTCTTTAGGCATTTTATCAAACACCTAGTGTACACATTTTTGAAAATAATTGTAAAAACTTGTCATGGAGTTTTTGAAAGTATCCAAATGATGTTTGAAACATATTTGAATCATGGCATGAGAAATTTAAATCAAAAAATCAAATTCTAGTCTCTTAGGAATTTTATGAAACACTTGGTGGGCAACATTTCAAGCTTGTGAAGTTAGTAAAATGGGGCTCCCAGGCTTTGCCAAATACAAATTTTATGAACACAAGTCATCAAATAATATCCAAAGATCAATATTGAAGCATCTAGACATCAATGATTCAATGAAAGAACATGGAAAGAAAGTTTACCTCTTGTAGAGTATGGATGTGGGAGAGATGAGCATTAGGCTCCAATAACAAACTTGTGTTGTTGGGATCATGTGAAGGTGCTTTGTAACTCTTCATCTTCATGTATGGGTACTTTGATTCATACCTATTTGCCATGAGTATAGGTAGTGGATAAGCTTGAGAAAATGGGTATGGTAGATGTGTATTTGGGTTTTGAATCCCCAAATTGAAATGCAAGGATGAAATCCTAGGTTTTTTATTCACAAACTAAGGTGAATGGCAACACTTGAAGTGTTTGGAATATGAATTAGATGGAATGAAATCAAATGTGATAGATTTTGAGAGAAATTGGGAAATCCTAGAGAGAGAAAGTCTCAAAATTAGGCAAAGAATGCATGAATGGGCAAATGGGTGTCAAAACACTTAAAAGAGAAGTTGAGGGCTCGAGTGGCCATCCACCAAGGGACGGCTGGCCGTCCACCTTGGACGGTTGGCCATCCTTGAGTGGATAGTCATCCAATCTTGATGCCAAATGTTGACTTTTTAAGCCCATTAGACCCAATTTTGACTATTTTGGCCAATTTTGACTCATTTCCTTTCAATTTTTGATTTAGGAAAATACATTTGATTGAGATTGAATGATATTTGATGAGTTGATAAGAAATAAAGAGGAATTGATGCATACAAAGATGAGATTTTAGCAATTGTGAATAGGAAAGTTCACATAAAATGATGAGTTTTTGGTTGAAAACCATGAGATATAGAAATGAATGAGTGAAAAGATTGTGTAAACAAGTTTGTAATCATGAAATGATTATGAATACATTTGATATAATGAGATTATGAGACCCATGAAGGGGATTGTGAAGGTAAGTGAGCCCATGAAAGGTTGCTAATGAGAAAACCCAGTTTGGAGACCCAAATCCATAAGATTTTGTGAAATGCATGAGTTATTGATGAAATATACATGAAATGTATATAATAATGACATCAATAATGTTAAAATATGGTATGATGATTGGAAATGAAATTTCCAAAAGGATTGAAAATCCTTGAGATAATTAGAAATGAAATTTCTAAGTTGAGTTGAAAACTCTCAAAGTTTTATGATATTTGGAAATGAAATTTCCAAAAGGATTGAAAATCCTTGAGATAACTAGAAATGAAATTTCTAGATTGAGTTGAGAACCCTCAAAATTTTAAGATGATTGGAAATGAAATTTCCAAAGGGTCGAAGATCCTTGAGATGACTAGGAATGAAATTTCTAGGGCGAATCGAAGACTCCCAAATTTGAAGATGATTGGAAATGAAATTTCCAAAATGATTGAAAATCCTTGAGATAACTAGAAATGAAATTTCTAGATTGAGTTGAAAACTCCCAAGTTTTTAAGATAATTGGAAATGAAATTTCCAAAATGATTGAAAATCCTTGAAATAACTAGAAATGAAATTTCTAGGGTGAGTTAATTGGAAATGAAATTTCCAAAAGGGTTGAAGATCCTTGAGATAACTAGAAGTGAGACTTCTAGGAAGGAAGAATTTGAAGTGAAGCTTTCAAGATGATTTTGATGGTATTTGGTTCGATTATCCCTATTTTGTTGTGGCAAAAATGAGATGTCTCTTTTTTCGTTGATATTCACTGGCGAAGCCATGAATATCAACGAGGGGCTTCTGTAGATATCCATTTTTTACCATGAGTATGGTCATTAATGGTTGCCTGTGTTTAGAGATGAAATAGGGTGTCAAAATCCTAAGTTCCCAGTTTTACCCTTTGTGGGTAATTAGATAGAGGTCATTATCACATGTAGGTTTTTAGGTCAGATTGAGTCGGTTCTTTTTGCATTAGGTTTTTAGAGAATCTAGAAACATCCTTACAAAATTACATGGCATTCTGAGCCAGGCTTGATGGAAAATAAGGCCTTTTGTGATTGAAGGGCAGTATTGTCCTTTGAATCACAAAAGCCCTGAATGACTGTCGATCTTGTCTCGAATGGTCTCGAGGCTTTGGTATAAATATTTAAAGTGTGTTTGGTAGTTAAGTTGATCAGTGGCAAGATCTACGGAGCCTTTTGCCTCATGATTGGCTCTTAAGGCTCAAAAGGCCCTTTAAACCCATATTAGGGTTTCGACCAGAAGTGACCAGAATTCGATATTTTTATCAAACCAAAGCCTTCAAAGGCTTCAAAACACTTTCCTAAAACATTTTAAAACTTGTTTCGAGAAGAAGAAATGATTTCGAAAGCAATCGGTTAGCAAATTTCAAAACCCTAATTTGGGCCTGCTAAACAGCTAATCGGTCGACTTTTCCTTAAAACTTTGACCTTGGTCAATGCATTTTCACTTAAAACACTTCTTAAAACATGGAAAATCGAATCACGATCGTTTCGGCGCTTGAATCGTCAAATTTGGACTTAAAACGGGTCCGAAAAGCCGAAAAAAATCGAAACCGGATTATTATGCATATGAACACTTTGTTATACCCTCATGCTTAATTGTCAAACCTCATTGAGGATTTATTTGGCTAACCATGTTGAGTGATTGACATTATCCTATAGTTCTTGTATATCCATTTTAGTATATGTATTTATAATAACAGAATTCAAGTTGTCAATCAAGCCATCATGAAGATAAAGCTCATGCACTACAATGAACCTTATGTGGATATGTATATGTTGTATATTCACTAAGGACCATGAAGAGAGCCATTGCATTGATGTAATACATTCATGAAGCCAAGCTCAAGCCTAGCACAAGCCAATCTCAAGTGTTGAAGATTTATTTATGAAGATCTTGCTTTTGTTCTTGTGTGAGTGTTTAGGATTTATATTGTAAATCTCTCTATAGGATGAACTATCATTGGCTCAAAAGAATATACATTAATGACCTCAACTTTGATTTAATTTGGAAAATTATATTTTGGTCAAAAGTTGATTCAAACTCATAATGGGCTATATGGATTCAAAGACAATGTTTTATAGTTATTGTTTAGGCCTAAACATCTTTGGAAAACATTTCGAACTTAGCCAAAAATGTCTTTGAACACTTAGTTAAGTTGTCCATATGTTGGAAGTTGATTTGGACTTGAGAAATCTCAATTATTAGCTTTGCAACATTTCTAGTCGACTAAACTAGTTATTCTAGTCGACTAAGAATGAAGACAGTAGTTGGTATTGAGAAAATCCAGTTCTAGTCGACTAACCATGTGTATTAGTCGACTAAGCTCAAGTTAGTAACCATGTTTAAGAAGCAGAGTTGCTTGTCGACTAAAACCCCTCTTCTAATCGACTAATCGACCCTGAAAAATATTTCAAAGTGTATTTTTAAGTTTCTAGTCGACTAAAACTTCTGTCCCAGTCGACTAAGAAAACCCAGAAATGTTTCAAATGTATTTTTCATGGCCTAGTGGACTAACCCCTTAGTCCTAGTTGACTAACCGTGCCCGGGAAGCTTTTGTAAAGGATTTTAAACTCTCTAGTCGACTAACCCTTTTATCCTAGTCGACTAACATTGCTCTGCAACAAATAACGGCTCTATTTTTGTGCCTAACGGCCATATTCTTTGGTGAGCTTATTATTGAATCAACTAATGATCATACACAAACTTACACAAACTTAGTTTACATCATTTTGTGTGATATTAGTCAATTGATTCATCATTCTCTCTTGAAGCCAAATTAGTTCATATCCTTGAGAGATATTGGTGAGAGATTTTATTTGTACATCATCTACTCTTTGAAGAGTTTGTTATTTGTACACATTCTATCACACTCTTATTTGTAATCTTACGTGATGAAGGGTTGAGTTGTAACCCTTGTGAAGTTTGAAGTTTGATTGTTGATCAATTTCAAGCTTGAGAAGATTGTGGGTGAGAATCTACCACCTTTGAAAGTAGATTGTGGGTGAGTGCCTTCCACTTTGGAAAGAAGACTGTTGTAAAGATTTCTCCACCTTGAAGGAGTAATCTTATAGTGGATTATGGAATCCTCGAGACGAAAATCTTGAGGCGTGGACATAGGCGGAGACCGAACCACGTTAAATCCTTGTGTTTGAATCTCTCTAACTCTTTTCTTGCATTTCAATTTATTTACTTGCTATATTAATTGTTGTATTGTGATTCAAACATTTACTTCCGCTGAATTTAATTGAACCATAATTTTTATTTTGTAATTATTCTTAAAGTTTGCAAAACTCCAAGCTTTCGAAATCATTTCTTCTTCTCGAAACAAGTTTTAAAATTTTTTAGGAAAGTGTTTTGAAGCCTTTGAAGGCTTTGGTTTGATAAAAATATTGAATCCCGGTCTCTTCCGGTCGAAACCCTAATCTGGGCTTAAAAGGGCCTTTTGAGCCTTAAGAGTCAATCATGAGCCAGAAGGCTCTACAGACCTTGCCACTGATCAACTTAGCTACCAAACACACTTTAGATATCTATGCCAAAGCCTCGAGACCATTCGAAACAAGATCGACAGTCATTCAGGGCTTTTGTGATCCAAAGGACGGTACTGCCCTTCAATCACAAAAGGCCTTATTTTCTATCAAGCCTGGCTCAGAATGCCATGGAATTTTACAGAGATGTTCCTAGACTCTCTAAAAACCTAATGCAAAAAGAATCGACTCAATCTGACCTAAAAACCTACATGCGATAATGACCTCTAACTAACTACCCACAAGGGTAAAACTGGGAACTTAGGGTTTTGACACCCTATTTCATCTTTAAACACAGGCAACCATTCATGACCATACTCATGGTCAAAAATGGATGTCTACACTAGGGTTTCCTTTTAGTGTATTGTAGTTTCTCTTCTTCTACCTTTCTCTTATTTAAGTAGAAGTATAATGTTTTCTTCTAGTAGCATACTAGGGTTTCTCTTATTCTTCTTAAGTTCTTGAAAGATAGTTAAAATTAGGTTTTGCATGTTATTTTCATATTAGGTTTTGTATATTAGTTTCATATTAGGTTTTGCATGTTGGTTTGCATATTAGAGTTTGCAAGTTAGTTGCATGTTAAGGTTTGCATGCATTTTTATTTTGTAAGTTTATGCATAGTAGTGTTATTTCATATTAGTAAGCATGTTAGCATGTTAGCATGTTAGAAAGCATGATAGGACTTATTATTTTATGTTTTGAATATATAATATGCATGATTAGGGTTTATTTTAGCATGATAAGGATAGGTTTTATATATTTTCTATTTTTTAGTATGCATGTTAGGATTTGTTTATTTCTAGTCTAGAAGCATGGTAGGGAATTAAGGTTTTGATATATGTTTATGTTTAAGAATGATATTGTTAACATGAGATAATTAAATGCATGGTTTGATATACAATTGTAGACGAGGGAGATTTGCACGAGATAAGTCTCTTCCCTTGTGTTTACTTTTATGAAATTAAATTGATTGTTTAATATAAACTTGTGGACAAGGGAGCTTTGCATGAGGTGAGTCACTTCCCTTGTGTTTATTATTTCATGTCACTTTATTGTTTTAAATATATGCATATTCATAGTTTTCATAATAGTTTAATTTTGAGACCCTTAAGGTCATTTTTTGCATATTTTCTTACATAGTTTGCATATTAACATGTAGGATTTTGCTAGTTAGCAATTTTTAGGATTTTTATGATAATTAGAATTTTTAAAACATGAGTTTAAGTACATTTAATATTCTGTATTAAATCGCTAAAAAACATGGTTTAAATCCATTTTTAGGACATTCTAACATACAAATTGTACTCCAGGTCCCTTAGAAGTGATTAGGGTAGAGTTTGTTTATTTTTTTGTATGCATTTGCATATTTAATTTTCATGTTTTCATATATTTTAATTGCTGTCCAGAATTTAATTTCTAACTTAAAAACATGTTTAGGTTCACGATTAACCCTAGTTTAGGTTGGATTAGCCTCTAGATACAAGTAGGATTTAGTGTAGTTTAGAAACCCTAGGTTAGGAGAGGTTTCTAACCTCCATAGGACTCTTTTATTATAAGAATTATAATTATGCATTTGCATAAACTAATCTTCTTATTTGTTATGTTGGTCCCATATAGGCATTTTGTCGGGCAATACATGGCACTGCCGAATAAGGAGGCGAATAAGAAGTTTTCGCCTCTTGATTTCACATTTACAAAAAGAACCTATATAAAATATTCTGAACAGGATCCCAGATGTCTTACTCCAGGCGCTATCACTGACTTTGAATGGAAAGATTATTGTCCTGCAGTTTGAGGTTTCTTATTTGCTTGAAGTTTTATTTGGTTTTCATTTGTTTTGTGCCTATTAATTCCCATGCAATTTAGTACATTTCTTTATACAATTTTTCTTAGAAATTCAAGCAAAACTACAGTGTTGGTGAAGAATATGCAATACATAAAGATTATGGATTAGATGGTTATTAAAGATGAAAATTAACATCTTAATCCCTACATTTTTTTTGTAGTCATCTTTGTGTCTGGTATCTTAAGTTGCAAGTGAATCTTCATTTTCAATAGGGTCAATGTCAGTAGCAAAAACTAGATTAAGGTGGAAAAATTTAAGCAAAGGTAAAGCATAGAGTAGCTTATGTAGAAAACCCATTTCCGACTAAGAAACTGCAGCTTAAGCTATGAGGCTTTAAGATCATACTTAGCAATATCATCTTGGGTTGTATCTTGTGAATGCATATATTTCTTTTCTTTTTTTATTCAAATTGATCTCGAGGGAATTTTTTGAGTATTTGCTTTCTCATCTAGATAAAAGTTCTTTTACGTTGGTTTGTTTCGTATTTTTTTTTTAGGAAGAAGAGGATGACGAATAAGAAGAGGGCGGTTGATGCAAGGAGGAAGACTGGCAAGTTGTGTACATGTGGGATTGCTAGGATATAATGACTACCGTCTCATATTACTCGTTGTCTTTGATGATAATTTCTTTTCTTATAGCTTTCTGTTGGTTTTAATGGTAGGATTAAAGGTTTGAATGATTTATTAAAGGTTAAATGATACTTGCAGTGGTTGATCATCATTCTTCTATTAGTAATAAAGATCTTGCCTAAATTTTCAAACTTGATGCTTATTTATTTTACTAAATTAAACAATAAAGCATGGCATTTAAATAAAATTATATGAATGTATTTTTTATTGGAAAGTTGAATGATTTATTAATCTTTATTCCAAATTGTATATTTGTAGAATATACAATTTTCAGTGCATGTGTGTCTTTTTCTAGCAATCATTGTTGATATGCTCAAGCTATTGAAGTTAAAAATGAAGTCCTCTATATTTTCTTCCCTAACTCTAACCTAGCTAGCCTGATTTTTGCTGCAGCTTTTGTGAAGGGCTTGTTCAGGTGTATTCTCATATATTACATGTTTCTCAAAATTCAGACAAACACATCCAGCACTTCAACTTTTTTTCCAATTTCAATATAAAATTTCCCTCATCTCAACTTATTTGTTCTTTCTTTTTTGCAAAGAGCATGTGAAACATTCCCAGCATTTTAATAAATAAATCAAAGATTAACTCCCTCTAAAAAGTTGCACAAACTTCTATCATGAAATTAAACACTATCGCTTTACCAATTTTAATGAAGAAGAAAAGAAAAGAGAGAGAGCAAGATATATAGAGGATAGAAGTTTAAAGCCAAAACAAATTAAGGATGGTTCCAAGGGTAAATTCTAAGTGCAACTTCTTGTTTTTTTTAGTGGCTCAAAACTTCCTTTTTGATGTTCAGTTTGATGAAATTAATTATTCCTAGTCCAATGTCAATATATATATCCAATTTCACCAATATCTTTATTTGATTCTTATATAATTAAGATGATCAACTCGATCATCTGCAGTGCCAAAACTCGACATTGAAGCATCCAATCATCCATATTTTTTTTGTCCTTTTACAATATGATGATGGCCAAGCCCCTACTAATATATATATATATATAAGTGATTCTCCAGTCCAAGCTTGAATATTTTTCCATTCATATATGATATATGCACAGATCGATAAATGTACAATTCTATTTATGTTGGAGCCATTTTCAATAGCTTCATTTCCTAAGCAAAGATCAACTTATTGTTAGGGCTATATACTAAAAGTCATGTTTTTATGTAATAGACCTTAGTATTTATTTATTAATGAATTCTGATATTGCATATTAAATGAGAATCTGTATGAGCTATGTTTGCATTATATTATCTACTAATGTTATGCATGTGTGTCTTTTATTCTATATAGTAGATGATCTGGTGTGTAGAGTTCGGCTTACACACAGAAGATCAAATCATCAGTTCTTGTAGAATATAAGCCTATTGTTCACAATCTGAGATGGAGTTGGACACACCATCGGTAAGATTGTAGCACATGATTTCAGTAGGTCTGTCTTGACTACGGGGAATGGTTTAGTTCCAACTTCTTGTGCTAGTACACTTGTGTGTATTGAACGGGACCGTATTGAGGTAATTATTTTATACTGACACATAAAATAATTAATACCTCATGGTTATTATGAATACTTATACTCTTAATCCCAAAATAATTAATGGACACATGCATTTATTGTTAGTTATTTTGATTCATAAAGAGTGAGATCTTTATAGGTCAATAATCTCGATGAGTTGGATAACTGCATTAATTGTATGGTGAATATTTATTATTGACGGAATCCACGTCCTGGTATAGGGATTGATGATACCCCCTTGAGGATACTTATAAGTTTTGATTATGTCAAACCCTGCAGGTGGATTTTTGTATCCGACATATCAAATAAGTTAAGTGGAAGGTCTCAAGGAAATTAATAGATGCTGATTAAATTATATTGTCAGTAATTTAATTTAATCAACGGGTATCTGTAACCTTAACGTGGGGAGATTAATAAGTATTTAATAACAAAGAGCTCGAAATTTATTTTCGAATAAGCTAGGGAGTACAGTTATAATTCTTTAGTGGAATGAATTATAATTAATGTAAATAGGTTTTTAATATTTACATTAGGAGCCCGAAACTTATTTGCTTTTGGGTCCCTACCGTAGCCTATATATATGCCATGTTGGGCAGCCACTAGGGTAAGACGAAATATCTAAACCCTAGAGGTAGCCATCCAACAAGGAGAGCATAAAGAGAGCCACTCTCTCTTCACGTTCTGGCATTGGGGAATACGGTAGAAGGCTTGAAGGATCGAGCAGTGATCAACCGTTCGTGATCTTTGAGATCAATCCAGACAGATCTCCAGGTACAGATTTTTCTATATGTTATAGTATTCGGATTTATTTTTTTTTTTTTTTTGGCATGATCCATAAACACTATCACGAGTTCATGGGATTTCCGCTCCCAACACTTATGTGCTGCGTTGTCCTTGAAAATGGGATGGAAAATGGATTCCACGCCCATTATTACATAATTAAAGTGATTCTCAATCTCTGTCGATCTTCCATTAATTGGAACCTGGAACCATTAGTAATTGCTTGAGTCAGTAGTCCGTTTCTCCTTTAATTAATCGATTCTCTCATCTAAGCTTTGATTAATTCTGAAGCTGCAATTTCATCTAGCTCTCTATAAATTTGGAGTGTTGCTATATGAAAGACAAACACAGAGTCAGAGAGAGAGAGAACAGAAACAAGCCAAGCCTAGTGACCTACAACCGGGTGACCATGTTTACAGAACCAAAAAGAAATTCGGATTAGTATTCCACCACGGTGAGGTTACTCTTACTTTTTTAATTTTATACAAGAGTAATGCCGTACATTGTTGGCAGTTACAAAGTACTTCTACAAAAAAGATAGGGCTAGTTTTGGAAATTCACCCAAATGAATATTTTTGAAAATTTACAGGATTTTCTTCTTTGCAGCAATATTCTATAACTTTGCAAAACATTTTTCCTTTTATATAAGCATTAAAAGGATTTCTAGTGGTCTGATGTCTTGTTGCTCTAATGATGTGTTCCTTTACATTTGTGGAAAAGATTTCAGGTGAAGACAGTGGCAGAACCAAAGGGAAAAGGGAAGGGGGGCCATGACTCCCCCTGACTTTTTGAAAATTTTCTATACATATGGATGCTATTATAAGTTATACCTTACATAAAGTTGCATAAGGTGTTCTCAATAGGGCCAAATAGAGTGCATATTTTGAAAAACTGACAGTTATATTGGATGAACTATTTGTCAATGTCATGTTTGCCAAAAATCACAATGATGCAACGGTTGGTTTTTGACAAGTGTCATTGTGAAAAATTATTACATTTAATTTGTTCTTTAAAATATCACCATTTTTCCCTAGTCAGCTTTTCATAAATCGACCGTTGGATCACTGTAATTTTTTGTGAACATGAAATTGATAAGCAGTTCATCTAACCTAACGATCAGTTTTTCAAAATATGCTCTACATTTTTCTCTATTGAGATCACCACTTTGCGTAATGTACACCTTATAATATCATTCTTATTATTTTATACATTGTATATCTTACACAACCACTCTAAAGACTGACATTCCTAATTTAGCAATAAAATTGAAGGAACAAATTAGCATTAAAATTTTGGAAAGGAATTGAGGTAATTGTCGAAAAGAGAAAATAGAGAAAGAAGAAAAAGAGAGAGCACATCAGAGGGAATGTAAAGGAAAGAGAGGGAATTTTGGCTAGAGGCTCACATAAATTAACATCATGCATTTATATTTTTATCTTCCTCAATTAATGTGAGAACAATTCATTTTTCAAAAAATTGTTTTGAGTAGACTTGAATCATATATATATAGCACATATATAATAACCCAAAAAGGGTTTAAATTGAGAGAGCTATACTCAATTGAATTTTCAAAAAAAATATATATAACCTTAAAATAATTTATTTTGAACTATGCCCCACAAATTTTAACAAACTCTTATGGATTATATTGAATTTGGATGGAAAGACTATTTAACCTTCCAAATCCATGGGTTGAATAATGTTATCACCAAATAAATTTGTATGAATTTTTATGGTATTGCGATTTTGGCACTAATATTTTGTAAACTTACAATTTTATATATATTATAAAAATGGTTACTTTACGTCATTTTCAAATTTAAAAATAATACTCTTACATTAAAATTTTGGCCCCCCTTGAGAAAAAATCCCGGTTCCGCCCCTAGGTGAAGATATGATATCTATTTGTTAATATTAAGGGGAGTTGTTTAGTTTCACAAAAAATTAAAAAAGAAACAAAAAAGAAAAAAAGGGAGTTGTTGGGGATAGGAGTAGATTTCTATTTTCGTTCTAAGGTGCTAAATTTATCATTCTTAAGAATTGAAACCTCTCTAATATTTGGGGAAAATGATACATAAGCCCCTAAAAAGAGTTTTATACCCAAAGATTCAGGCTAAGAGTCCATGCCTAGAAGTTCGTTTTTATTTCCTTAGATCTGAATGAGTAATGCTATTTTAAGTTACTTATTTTTTATTATAATAATAGATTGCCATATTGAATTCTAGAAGAGAATGTTCTTTATTTTCCAAATTTAATTCACATATTAATTAAGCATTAAGATATAGTTGGATTTGTTCTTTATTTATTTTTTAATTACCACTTCTTTCCCGATGTAATCATCATATGCTTATATATCTTATATACACATGAATCTAGTAGGAAATTGTGGAATACATCTTTTGAAAAAACTGAATGATGGATTAGATATTCTTCTTATGAATGTCATCCATACGGAAAATCCCGGTGATCCAATGTAAGAATCTCAAAATATAGAACGAAAAAATCCTGATTGCCGAAACTATCACTATTATATTTTTTTCACTGATGTTTTAGAGAAATCTACTGTTGAATCATTGTGATCTGTATAACAAGCTAGTTCTTCTTGGTAACACCTTTTTTCTCGAGAGAACCTGCCACCATCGCCGACTCTCAGCCACCATCGCCGACTCCCAGCCACCATCTCTACCACCGGCAAGCACTTTTCACCACCGAAAATCCCTATTCACCGCCGGTAAGCCCCATTGCCGCCAAGCTATCTGGAAGCCGCATAGAACTCCCTAAATCCCAAATTTCATGACCCTAGCTTCTTCCAAAACCCATTCTATTTTCCCCTAAATCTCCATCCTCCTATCATAAACCCTAACCCCCATCTAATCCAACCACCATCTCTCTCTCGTGTTCGTCTCTTCCTAACACATTTACCTCAATAAGTTTCCACCTCTGTTTTTTCATATCTTACGAGAGAGAAAAACAATATACCATCGCCGACTTTCAGCCACCATCGTCGACTCCCAGCCACCTTCGCTGACTCCCAACCACCATCTCCTCCACCGGCAAACACTTTTCCCTATTCCCCGCCGGAAAACCCCATTGACACCAAGCTATCTGGAAGCCACATAGAACTCTCCAAATCCCAAATTTCACGACCCTAGATTCTTCCAAAACCAATTCTATTTTCCCCTAAATCACCATCTTCCTATCTTAAACCCTAACCCCCATCTAATCCAGACCCCATCTAATTGCTTAGGGTTTCTTGGGGTTATTTTCATTATGCACCAGATAATGACTGGGGCTCGTGCGCCTCTATTTTCCTTCATCGTTTGATCTGTGGTGCTCTCCGGTGACGTCGTTGCCGGCGGGATGGCCTCGTCTAGGGGTCATGATTTTGGGGAGGAGGAGTCTGGTGGAAATCGAAAGGAAGAAGGTGTAGGGGGAACAAAAAAGAAGTCTTTTGCGGAGGCATTGGAACGCCCTTTGCCTCAATCCAAGTTTTAGATTCCCATTAGAAAGCTGGAGATGATTCAGGGGGTGATCGAGTTTGTATTTTTTGATGCGGAAATGGAAAAGGTAGCCGATGATCTGAAGCTTGCACTGGTATTGAAATATATTTTGATGCGGCTGTCGATTGATGTCTTGCTGCTTCAAATCATCAAATCGTGGGGATTTGTTGAGGTTCCGATGGTAAGCTTCATGGATGATCATCATGTTTTATTGCATTTGGCCAATGAGAGGGATTATATGCACGCATGGGCGAGGGAGGGTCGAGTGATAGCTGGGTGCAGTTTCCGTTTGTTCAATTGGACGATCAATTTCAACACAACAAATGAGCCTTCTTTTTCTCCTCAATGGATTTTTCTTCCAAGGCTGCCCCTCCATCTATACCGTGAGGATTGCTTGCAGAGTTTTGTTTCAAGGTTTGGAAAATATCTGGGTATAGATAATGCTACGTTATACAGGACTCATGCTACTGGGGCTAGGTTTTGTGTGGAAACCGATTTGTTGTCTGATTTGGTGAAAGGATTCCCTATTGTGTTGGGGCAACATATGTGTTAACCCTAAGGTCCTTGACCTTATTTTGATGATAACTAAACCATACCTTTCTTCTAACAAATGGTTGAGTGTTATGTATCCATAGATTGTCTTTGGAAGTCTACATCAACATTCATCAAGTATTCCAAGTGCTATTTATTCAAATCAAAGCTCATGGTGATAAACTACAAGTGTCAAAGATGTTCACTTCTTGAAGACCAACTTGGAGACTTGCTCAAAGCTCATAAAGGCCAAATTGAAGTCAAGTTGATCTACATATACTTTAGGAACTCTTTGTAAGACTTCTCTCATGATCAATAGTGTAAAGCTCAAGAGAAATGTTTTTCATCTCATTGTGCATTAGCATTCATGCTCTATTTGCATTCAAAATTGACCAAAAATGTTTTGAAACACTTAGTTAATTTGTCAAAGTGTTTAGTGTTGATTTTAACTTAGAAATGTCGAATTATTGCCTTTGCAACTTCACTAGTCGACTAACCCATCTAGTCCTAGTCGACTAATTGGAGTACAGAAGCAATGTTTATGAAAATTCTAAGTTAGTCGACTAATCACCCTTGACTAGTCGACTAATGGTTTCTTAGTCGACTAACCCGCTCTTGCTAGTCGACTAATGTAAGGTCAGTAGCTATGTTTTGGTTGCAAATTTTACTAGTCGACTAATACCCCCTGTCCTAGTCGACTAACCGATCCCGGATCAAAATTTCCCAAATGTTGTTGAGTTGCTAGTCGACTAACCCTCCTTGTCCTAGTCGACTAACAAACCCAAATTTTGTTCATTATGTTTTTTGCTTAGCTAGTCGACTAACAAGCTTGTCCTGGTCGACTAACCGAGCCCGGGAATGAAAAATACCTTTGAAAATGCCTTGTTAGTCGACTAACAAGCTTGTATTAGTCGATTAAGGGTTCTGCAACTTCAAAACGACTCTTTCCTAAACAAGTCATTCAAGCATTAAATGTTTCCCAACTACTCTAAAACCTTCCCAATCCGACTTCTAGGGTTTCAAACGGTCATTTGGGTTTAGGATGACTATATATTGAAGGTTAGTGTTCATTTATTGTTTACCAAGTGATTAAATCTTTTGTCTTACACTCATTACTCTCAAGCATTCATTATTCACTCTTCTCATTGATTAAATACTATTGTGCTTCATCCATTTGATCTTTTGAGAAGTTATTGTACTCTTATATTGATTACAAATCAGCTTTGAGAAGCATTCATTGTATCATTCAATATTCAATCTCTTGTATTGTGAGTTTTGTAAGGGTTTTGTGAGAACTCTTGTGGGTGAGTTGTCTTCCACTTTGAAAGAAGGCAAGTTGTAAAGGTTTCTCCACCTTGAAGGAGTTGCATAGTGGATTAACCCTCTTGACGGAGTTCTTGAGGCGTGGATGTAGGCGGAGACTGAACCACGTCAAAACCTTGTGTTTGATTCTCTAACTCAATCTCTTTACTTTAAGTTTTTGTTTTATATCTTGTTGTATTGAGTTGATATTCAATCTTGCATTTTACTTATCCAATTTCAAGTTTGCAAATTCTTGTATCCCATTTTTGTAAGAAATTTTTATTTGCCTATACTCTATTCACCCCCCTTTTAGAGTATATTTTGGGCCAACAATATGTTTTGGCAAGAAGTTGTGTATGAGATGCCCGGATTTTATTGTAAAAAATGTTTTAGACAGGGTCATACAGAAGTGGTGTGTCGATCTGGTGCTCTGGTGAAGAAGGGGGCTAAGCAGAAGGGTCATGTTAAGGACATGAAAAAAATTGATGATAAAGTGTGGAAGGAAGTGGGTAAGAAAAATAAGGAAGGTCATGGGATCGGAGATACTGAGGGGGAGATTGGTGTCTCTGAGGCTAATGATGATGGGGACAAATCTGGTGATATTGATAAAGTTAAAAATATTGTGGTGGTGGAAAATTGCTTGCCTGTTATTGAACAAAATTCTGGTGGTGAGCGTTCGGGGGATGTGAGAATTGTGGAGCCTGAGGTGGAGGAAGGTGAGATTAGAAAGAGGATTGATAATGTAGAAGTGGAGGTGGAAGAGGGGTATGTTGAAGCTCTTGGGGTAGTACCGTTTGATGGAGTTCAAGAGGGAGATCAGGCTGTTGAGGAAGGACCTATTTATTGTAGTAACAGATTTTTGGTACTGTCCGAGGGTGATGAAGGAGTGGACATTGATGTTTCTAAAGACTATGACTCTGATCCGGGTTCGAGGAATATTGTTCTTGAAACTCAAGCATCAAAAGATGAGGTTGTTCGAAGGTCCAGAAGGGTGAAAGCCCGAGCAATAAAACTAAATTTATGATTGATAATATTTTTATGTGGAATGTCTGCGGATTGGGGACATCCAAGAGAAGAATTAAGCAGTTAGTGAGGAAATTTGATGTTTCGATTTGTACTATTTTTGAGCCTTTTCAGTATGTGGACAAACTTAAAGGATAGGCGTGTAGTATTGATCTCCCTTGTGTTTTTGATAATGTCAATGTAGGAGGGAAATTTTGGCTTTGCTGGAAAGAAGATGTTGATGTTGAGATTATTGATGCAAAGAGTTAAAGTATTACGGCTTTATATTCGGACTCTAGTGGAGCTTTCCTTATTACTTTTGTTTATGCCAAGTGTTCTCAGTAAGAGCATAGGGAGTTGTGGGAGCACCTCTGTAATGTCTCTAGTGTTGGAGTGCATTGGATGGTGATGGGTGACTTCAATGTCATTCGGTCTAATACAGAGATGGTTGGTGGGAATCCGAGCCTCAGATCGTCTATGGATGAGTTTAATACGTGTATTAATTCTTGTGGTTTGGTTGACTTGAAAATGGAAGGAAAGCAGTTGTCCTGGTGCAACGGGCACCAAGGTTTGGCTAGAAGTTGGGTGAAGCTTGACAGAATCCTGGTGAATAATGTCTTTGTCCTAAAGTGTGGTAATGCGGCTGCGAAGTATCTTAAAAGGCAATCATCGGATCACTCTCCGATGTTTCTTCAGATTAATCCAGCGTCCTCCAGGTATGGTCCTTCCCCTTTTAGATTCCAAAACATGTGGACGGATCATGTTAAATTTCTGGAATTTGTTGAGAGAAATTGGAAAGAAGATCTGCCGGTTGTTAGTGGGATGAATATTTTGGCTGGTAAGTTAAAAAGAATGAAAGTGGGGCTGAGGACTTGGAATAAAGAGGTGTTCGGCAGAGTTGATGCTCATATTTGAAACCTTGGAGAAAAAATTGAAGCTTTGGAAGAATCGGTACAAAGAAATTTTTCAGAAGTTGATAATGCCGAGTTGATTGCAAATCAAAAAGAAATGGATGGTTGGATAAAAAGAGAGGAGCTGAGGCAGATGCATCTAGCAAAAAATAAGTGGAAGTGTGATGGAGACCAAAATTCCATATTCTTTCATGCTATGGTTGCTCAGAGGAGAAGAAAAGCCTGTGTAAAGAAAATGAGACTTGGTGATGACCGATTACTGGTAACGCTAGAGATGGTGCATGAGGAAGCTGTGAATTATTTCGAATCTTTTTTGACTCAGCATTCGACCAGTGAACTTCCGTATTTGGGTGATGTTATCCAATCTATCTTGTCTGTTGATGAGCAGTAGTCAGTGGTCTTGTTTCAGAAGGAAAATGAAGTTTATGAGGCTTTTAAATCTATTGATATTAATAGTAGTCTGGGTCCAGATAGGTTTGGGTCTCTCTTCTTTTCCTTTTGTTGGAATATAGTGAAAGTGGATGTTATGAATGCAGTGATAGACTTTTTTCAGGGCAATGAGATTCCCAAATTTCTGCCTCCTTCATTGTTCTTATTCCGAAAGTGGCTAATCCAGTTTCTTTTGATAAATTCCATCCTATCAGTTTATGCACTGTTTTTTATAAAATTTTGGCTAAGTTGTCGGTGAATAGAATTTCTGTGGTGCTTGAGAAGATTATATCCCAGGAACAAGGGGCCTTTGTTAATGGAAGAAGTATTTTTCAGAATATATCTTTGACCCAAGAGATGGTGAAGCAGATTCATAAAAAAGCTAGAGGCGGCAATGTGTTGATTAAAATTGATATGAGTAAGGCCTATGATCGGGTCAATTGAAATTTTGTGATGGAGGTTTTGAAGGCATTCGGTTTTCCTGAGAAATTATGTTCTCTCATTTTCCATTGTATCAGTTCTCCTTGGTTCTCGGTAATGATGAATGAAACGTTTAAAGGTTTTTTCAAGTCTAAGAGGGGTTTTCGCCAGGGAGACCCTTTATCTCCGTATTTGTTTATTATTATAGAGGAAATCCTTTCAAGGCTTATTAAGGATAAAGTGGCTCAAGGAAAGATTGGTTAATTTTCTTTACCAGTGGGTGTGCCTGCAGTGTCTCATTTACCTTACACTAACAATGTTATGAATTTCTCTAATGCCTCGAGAGGGACTATCCGTGAGTTGATGGGGACTTTGAGATTGTATGAAACGTGGTCGGGGCAATGTATGAATTTAGAGAAATCTGCCATCTTTTTTTCTAAACTCATGCCTACAAGTCGAGTCCGAGATATCCTTAGTGAGATTGGTTTTTCGAAGGGGAAATTCCCTTTTACTTACCTTGGAGTTCCAATTGTTGATGGGTTCTTAAAAATTGCCCATTTTGATCCTTTGGTGGAAAAGATTGGAAAGAAGCTGGTCGGGTGGAAATGTAAGCTGCTGTCGTAAGGAGGAAGACTGATTTTATTGAGGCATGTGCTTTCCAGTATGCCTCTTCATTTGCTTTCAGTGTTAAATATGCCGAAAACCGTGATTCGGAAAATTAATAGTTTATTTGCTTCTTTTTTTTGGGGTATTGCAAGTGGAGTTGGTAAAAGATAATGGAGATCTTGGAGGAAGCTTTGTGCACCGGTGGAAGAGGGTGGGGTGGGTGTCAAAAATCTTGCTGAATTTCAAAATTCTCTTTTTTTTTTTAAATTTGTTTGGCAGTTGGTTACTCAGAATTCGTTATGGGCATTGTATTTTCGTGCTAAGTACTTAAAGAAGGATGGTTTATACAGCCATGAAGTGTCGGT
>JAESVK010000215.1:886757-902464 GCA_017140935.1 Hamamelis virginiana
GCTAAGTACTTAAAGAAGGATGGTTTATACAGCCATGAAGTGTCGGTGGTGTGTTCTAGTTTTTGGAAGAAATTGGCCGATCAAATTCCTTTCTTTGTGCAAAATTCTAAATAGAAAATCGGAGAGGGTAATGTATCTCTTTGGTTTGATAAGTTTCTGGATCATGGTCCTTTATGTGATTTTGTGGAAGAGTTGCAAAAACCAGAACTGAAAATTAAAGATCCCATTTCCAATGAGGTGTGGGATGTGGAAAGGCTTAAAGTTTTATTAGGGGATGTTCTTGTCACTGAAGTACAGAATTCCGTGGATAGAGTACAAGGCAGGTCGGATGCTCTGATTTGGCTGCCGGAGATAAAAGGGATCTTCTCCACTAAATCGGCATGGGAGGTGATAAGGGCGATGGTGCAGAATTTTGAATGGGCTAGATGGATATGGAATAGCTGGATACCAAAAAAAAAAAATCTCTCTTTGTATTTGGAGGGCATTTTTCCGGTGTTTTCCAGTGGATGATCAGATTAGTAAATGCGGCATTTTAGTAAATGCGGCATTTCTCTTGTTTCTCGGTGTAATTGTTGTTTGGAGGGGCATGTTAAGGACCTGGATCATGTTTTATGTAATGGAGAATTTGCTAGTGAAATCTGGAAACAGACCTATGTTGAATTGGGATTTCCGTTTCAAAATGTTCGGAGCTGGAAAGCAAGGTTTCAAGCTTGTATAAATCGAGCTGTTAGAGCTTCTCAAGTCGGGATTGTTTTGAGTATTGTTCCGATGGTTGTGACTTGGAGATTATGGCGTCGCCGCTGCTTAGCAAGGATGGAAGGGAAGTCTGAAAATTTAAATCAGGTTATGGTTTCTATTCTTTATTGGATTAAAACTATAGCTGGTTCTGTCAATAAATTTACTAAATTATCAAAGGTTGATAGAAGTCTGTTGAATCGGCTGGAGATACTGATTAGTGAACCCATGCCAAAAAAATTGCAAGTGGTAAAGTGGACAAGGCCTTCTAGGGGCAAGTTTAAGCTTAATTTGGATAAAAGTAGTTTGGGGAATCCGAGGCCTGCTGGAGGTTGGGGTATCCTAAGGGATTGTGATGGAAAGTTTATTTTTGCCTTCTCAAAATATTTTGGTACTTGTTCTAATAATGAAACGGAGCTTAGAGCGGTTTTGGAGGGTTTTCTTTTTGTAAAGAGATGGATTTTTTGTGCATCGATATAGAGTGTGATTTGTTGGTGGTGGTCTCTTGGATTCTTTCAAAAAATTGTACAGTTTGGTACCTTTGGGACATCTGGGATAATCTGAATAAATTGCTTGAGGAGTTTGATTTTTCTATAAAGCATTGTTTCAGGGAAGGTAATAAAGTTGCGGATTGGCTTGTTAAAGATGGCGCAGTAGGTAATAATACTCTAGTGAGGGACGTAAGTCTCTTACATAGAGAGGTCCGTGGGATGTATAGGATGGATTGGGTGATATTGACATCTATTCGTTTAGGCTAATTGTTTGATGGTTGTTCTATGTTTATTTTTTATTATTGGTCTTAGTTTTCTCAGGCTTGTTTTGTTTTTATTCATTTTTTGCTTTAGGCCTGTTTTGGTTTTTTGTTTGGTTTTGTTGGTTTGTTTTTGGGAGGGATTGTAATCTCCCAGATGCTCTGCTTGTATCACGGTTTTCCTCCGCCATAAGTGAGAGTTTAAAAAAATAGAGTTAAAGTGGAAAAAAAAAAAGAATCACTGTAATTTTTGACATGCATGCATGACATAAATAAGTATATATATTATCTAATCTATCAGTCAATTTTTCGAAACATGTCTCCCACAATTATATACTAATTTTTACACTTATATAAACTGATGTAAGCATATGCTGAGTGTATCGATCATTTATGTTTACCAGTTTAATTTACTCACAATAACACATGCTGCATTCAATGCGAGGAATATATGTGGGTAATGACAAGGTAATTCACTTCCTTGCTCCAGAAAAAAAAAAATTCTTCTCAGAGTCTTTCTTCTTCTGCATGTGAAAAATGTGGTTACACACTAGCCATAATTGGCATGGTTGAAACTTGTGTGGCCTGCTTCCTTGATGGGAAACGAATGAGGATCCTCTGCTTGGGTTTGCGCTTGGGTGATGTGTCATGATCTGGATCATCTGCACATCACTCAATTGAAAAGCAGAACATCTAGATCATGACACATCACCCAAGCATATACAGGTCCAAGCAGAGGATCCAGACTCACCCAGCTAAGCCAAGACATGAAGTTGTGGAAACTACCTGTAACCTACTCAGAAATGGGTTTGGTAATTATGACCTAGTGACCAACAATTGCAAGCACTTTGCAGCATATTGTAATACTGGTAAATCTATAAGTATGCAAGTATAATATTGTGGATACTTGAGGAGAAGGAAGCTATGAAGAATTAGAAAATCAAATAAACTTTATGTGGAAGGTGCCATCTGCCTATAAAATCTCTCGGTGGTTATATCAAGGTTCGAACCTGTCTTCATCAGGATGGGGAAGATTTTAGGGAAATGAGAAAACTAAGGTACAATTTCTGATTTATTTTATTTTATTTTTTAAGAGGAATGTCCTTAATTCTTTTATTTGTTAAGTTTTGAGTCAAGGTCTTTAATAGTTTCTTCCTAATTCAGATGTGACATCTTCGAAGATGTAATTCTTGAAAAAGGTAAGGGGTGTCGTTTGGAAGCGTTACTATTTTTGTTTTGTATTTTTAAAAGTAAAGAAGTCGTAAATGCCTTTTATATTGAAAAATATTGATAGTCACTTTTAAAAGTTGAACTACTAATTAATCAATGTATAAATTAAGAAGTGGTAGCTCATATAAACAGGCCTAAATTATTCATAGATCTTTGCGAAAGAAATAGTGCATATGAAGTAATTGGAGCGACTTGTTTTGATACATGGTGTTTAATAATGTTGGTGTGACATCTCTGATCAGTCATCCACACACACAAAAATAGAATTCTTCCAAAGCGCGTTCTTTTAATATAAGTGTTTAATTTATACCACTGAGTCCAAGTGATCGAGGGTATGTTGATATATTAATTAATTTTAACTTTTGGATGTTACCAAATTTAATTCATTAATATTTTATCAATCACAATTTGAAACAAAAAATTTTCAATAATTGGTCACCGGTTGAGAGTCAGTACTGTGCGGCTTTATGTGTCATCTAACCTTATCTCATGCCCCAATTAACCTCACATGCATGTAGCTGTGACACTTTTCTTTTCAGATTGATAATTTAAGATTAACCTTAGGTTTGTCTTATCATACTATAAGCTAATTTCGAGATCTTTATGATCCATTGGCAATTAGGACTGGGGGATATATAGATGCCCTTATCCGAAGAAAAAAAAGAAAAAGAAAATTTAAAACAGAAAAATGCTAGACTGATCAAATTTTTTAAAACTAAATAATGCGGCAGCATGATACAATTTCTATTTTTGTGTATTTAAAAAATGAACAAAAATAGATGTTCTATCTAGCTAGCTGTAGCTAGGGGTGGCAAAATTAGCCCAAATCCATTTACCCGCCCAAACCCATTTAGTGGTAATGGGTATGGGTTGGTACATTTTAATAAATGGGTTATAATTAGGTCACCCAATTAAACCTATTTATAATTGGGTTGGATATGGGTAACCCATGGATACCCAACTAATTAAACCCATTTATATGATTTTTGTTCTTAGGTTTGAGACATATAACCATTTAACTAGTACCATGTCTTAACCTATTTAGATCCATGCCCATATATCATGGGTCGACCCGACCCATCAACCAATATACCATGGGTCGACCTTTTTAAAAAAAAATTAATTAATTAATTAATTTATCCTATAACGCATATACACACCATCAAAAAAATTTAAAATAAAATAAAATTGCCGAATTTAACAACAAAATTTAACATGTCATATTTATCTTCTATATACAAATCTTGTTCGAGATCTCTCTTCATGTGTCGAGCCGTCCCATCAACCCATATGTAATGGGTTGACCCTCTTCTTTTTTAAACGCATATACACGCCAACAAAATAAAATAAAACTGCCGTATTTAACAACAAAGTTTTACATGTCATATTTAAATTTTCAACAAAAATTGCATTCTTATAGTTATTCAAAATGTCACAATTTTGCAGTCAGTTTTTTAAAAAACGAACCATTGGATCATCCTGATTTTTGGTAGGCATTGTTAGAGGTATGCCCTAAAAACCAATCCTAAAGGACATATCAATTTCATATTATATTAATTTGAAGGTACAACTTGTCGTGTATATATATATATATAATAAGGTCCATGAATAAATGATAAGAGAAATATGTATCTCAAGTTGTTGAGATATGGAGACTCATATTTCTCATACACATTTATTCTAAATAAGTTCCTGCTCATATGTTTATTAAAGTGGACATTTAATAAACCATCAAGAGTAGCACAGATTTAAACTAGCTCCAATGGGAGGATATGTAGTCTTTCCTATTAGTGTAGTGACACTATAGTTAATCTGTGCACTACTACAAAAACTGTCAAAGGGGACACTTTTTTTTTGCATATTAGGGACACTTTTTGTAAGTGTCCCCAAAAGTTATTTAAAGCAACACTTTTTAAAAAGTGTCCCTATTAGATCATGTTTTGCAACACTTTTATTAAAGTGTCCCCATAAACCTAGTATTAGCAACAGTTTAGGAAAGTGTCGCCTAAATGTCTAAAAAAAATTACTTAATGCGACACTTTTTTTAAAGTGTCCCTATTTAGCTCATGTTATAGGGACACTTTTAATAAAAGTGTCCCTATAAATGAAGTGTTAGCAACACTTTAGGAAAGTGTCGCTAAACTCTCCTAAATGATTTTGCCCCAACTTTTCAGTTTCCCTCTTTATAGTACTCCCTCCCGCGCGCTCTTCTTTCTCTCTATACTCCCACTCCCCATTCTCATATTCCAAGCAGCTAGGGTAACGAATGCCAGTGACCGCTCCAATCCCCTTTCTCTCTAAAAACTCCTACTCCCCATTCTCATTCCAAGCAGCTGCTAGGGTAACACAGTACGCCAACGAGTTTTCATTGGCTTGATTGATCACACTACGCTCGGCTCACACACACACACCGTCGATTGAGTTGGGTTGCTTCTTCAATATTGATCCCAAATCTGAAGTTGATCGATTGAGTTTCTCAGCTCTGTCCTAAATCTGAAGTTGGGATAAATACACACACCATTGGCTCTCATAAACACACCGTCAGCTCTCGCACCATCGTTGGCTCTCTGGATCTGCTCATTGTTGTTCTCTGCTCATCATCGGCTCTAGCACCGGCAACATTTGCTCCCACACCGGCAATTTTCTATCTCAAGCATTCAGCCGAAACCCTAGGTATGCATTTGGATCTACTCTATTCTCTGCTCGTGACTCTCTCTCTCGTTCCCAATCATCATTTTGGGTTAAATATGCTTGCATTTGGGTTTTTCTATGCTCTTTTGTGACTATCTCTCTTTCTATTGTTGTTGGCAATCTCTTCCTCTTAAATACTATACTTGGAAAGATTTTGAGCACTCAGAGCTTCTCTATTGGGTATTCTCTTGATATATATATTTTTTTATTTTTTACATTTACGTTAGTATTTGAAGTTGTTTGCATGCTATTTCCCTCATTGGAATGGTGAGGAATCTAGACATTTTGGATGGAAACATTCGATTTGCATTTAGGTCAAGAAATAGATTAGAGTTTTTTGGTTTTATATGTTCCAAATACTGGGAAAAGAAAATCTAAGATTCAAATTGTAGGCTCTTTTCATTTTGTGCATTTTCTCAGCTACTAAACAGGGCATTAGGATTTTAAGGTAGTTGGTATGCAATTTTAACAAATATATCTATGTGTGTGTGTGTGTGCATATATTTGTTAAAATTGCATACCAACTATATATATATATATATATATATATGTATGTGTGTGTGTGTGTGTGTGTGTGTTGGCTTGCTATTTATATAAATAATTTGATATCTCTTTGACTGTATTTAGGCATTCAATAATGTCAGCAATTTGTAAGTTTTAATTCTTATATATTATCTGTTGGCTTGCTATTTATATAAATAATTTGATATCTCTTTGAACATATTTACGCATTCAATCATTTTAGCAATTTGTAAGTTTTAATTCTTATATATTTTATGTAGCAAGAACATGATAAATTAAAATTTTCATGTATTTCAACTTCCGTACCTCAACAATTACCTGCTTTATTTTATTGTTTCCTTTTTTTTTTCCTGTCCATACCTTTAACAGCTTCCTCTTCGAGCTTTCTTTTTTGCTTACAAATATTATTTGTATGATCTCATCGCCCACTATCAACATAAAAGGCAAAAAAACTACTTTAAAATCTATTATTCAATTTATCTTACCATGTCTACCATTTTAGAATGCCGTGGAAGTTGTACTTAATTGATGATATCACACCAAAAACTTATCCAAATTGGTGTGCAAAGATTCAAATCCTTGAGAAGCATCCAACAAAGAATGTGGCTAATAGCCCTAAAAAGTACCAGAAATACATCTTTGCTGATAAGATGGTTTGTAATTCTATTATGCTTGATCCTTAAATTTAAATTTATATTTACCTTTACCCAATATATACTGACATTGTTTAAATTCGTCCAGGGTACAAGAGTGCAAGCAATTATATGGGGCAATGATATTAGCTTATTTGACAGGAAACTCCATGTTTTTAAAGCATATTATATCTCAAGGGTTACAGTAAAATCTTGCATTAAGCAATGTCAAATTGTACCACACCCCTTTGAATGGTTCATCCATGGTAAGACAGTTATAGAAGAATGTGATGATCAAGATGGAAAGATTCTAATAGCTCCTCTATATTTTGCCCCATACTCAGTATTTCCTGCATACAAAAATTCAGCTATTCACTTAGGTAATAAATATACAAAAATTTTATGTTCTCATTTTTATTGCTTCAGAATTAAACTCATTATGTCCACTCAATAATTTTATCTAGTGATATATTCTTCATCTAAAAATAATTCAAAAATATACAAATATCATGGGCATCCTCATGGACATGGACGTACCGAAAAAAGTCCCATCAAAATACGGAACTGGGAATGTCCAGGAAGCTGTTATTGTCAACCAAGAGTAAAAAGAATATACCCAGCAAATCTTTCCTATCATTATTGAACAGTTCCATTTTATCCATCATATACTATTAATTTATGATTATTTGACAACTTTCATAATGTTGAAATTTCTCTCCTCTTTACTTTTTCCCATTATATTTCTCATTCATTGCTCATCTTTTGTCTTTATAGCTTTCTTGATTTAATCTATTGATATTTTTACTTTTAAGTTTCACTTTTTGATTATCCACTGACTAAATTTTCAATTAAGGTTAAATATATCATTTATAGTCCATGTATTTGCTTTCACGTCAAAACGATCAATAATCTTTTTATCCTCACTACCTCTTTTATCCTTTGGATATATTTTTTTCACAGGCTAAAACCAATCATGTTAGCATTTTGGGACAATCGTGTTCAAAATGAATGTGTACAACTGTACACTGAGCAAGCACAAAGTCCTGTGATCATTGTCTTTCGAGCTAAAGTTACCAGTTATAACGATTATAAATACATCAATATAATATATTTATTTCATGTAATCACTTATAGCATTTTTTTGAAATTATTTGTATTTATAGGCATGTCGCTGTCTGCAAAAAATTCAAGTGGTGTTATCGCAGCTCCAAAAATACCACAGGCATTCGAAATGCAGCATTGGTATAAATAACATGTTCGTTATTAAAACATTTATAAAACTCTTCTTCCATGTCTCTAATCTTTTTGATTTTCACCCAAAAATAGGTATGATGAAAACAAAGATAAAATACGGAAAATGTTTAATCTAGTTGACTACTACTCGATAAGGTCATCTACTCCACCGGCAAAAGAGGATGAACTCAAAATACTTGCTGCTGGAATCGCCATGCCAGAAAATGTATGCTCATACTCTTACTATTTTACCAATGACTTTTTAAAAATCTATTCTTAAAAAACGAGATCATTTAAGACTAATATGCTATTTACTTTTATTTTTTTGTTGCACAGACTACATTTTGGACTAAAGCCTCAATTTCACTTGTCGACTACATGCAAATATTTTACTATGTATCGTGCAGCGGCTGCTATCGCAGTAGTGGATTTGATCTTGGTGAGGTTTATGAATGTAACTACTGTGGTCCACCAGTAGTAGTAGCCATAGCAAGGTAATTTACCAATAGCATTTACCTAATAAAAAAAAAAAAAAAACTGCTCATCCATATCTTAAACAATTCATAGGTGTGTTGTCGAGGTTCAAGTGAAAGATGCCACTGCTACTCTTCAAGCACAAGTGTATGCAGACCTAGCAGAATCGCTGATTGGTTGCAAAGCAATAAACCTTTCAAGGATATCTCCTAAGGTGCTATAAAATTTACTAAACAATTTTGTCTTTCAATTCATCCTTAATATTTATCTAATGCATTTTCGTGATTTGCTCCAGGTCAATGAGAATGTTGTTTATCTTCTTCAAATTATACGAACTGAGAATTCATGTGACCAAAATGGTGGGAAAAAGTATACTATCTACCAAGCACAGTTTTCTGATCAATCTACTTTATCTTGTCAAGAGCAACCAAAAGCTACTGGGAACATGTCCTCTACTTCAACCTCTGACAAGGACACTCTCACAGTCAATCCTTCTGAAATTTCCTCCTCTGAAACTCAAGGAAAAAATTCCCAAAAAAAAGAACTGCCGATTGACACCTTTCAAGATCATGACATTACTGACTTGGGAAATTAACTCCAAACAATTTGATAAACACTTTTTGCTTTTTGTGATATGTATATATTATAGTTTTGGCTGCATTTCATAAATATGTAGATATTTACACTTTTTGCTTTTTCTGATATGTATATATTGTAGTTTTGGCTGTAGAACATAAATCTGTAGATATTTCCAAAAGAAAAGGTGACATTCTATAAGAGGATCACTTCAAAACATTAACTTTTTATGCTTGCCCATCATATTTCCTAACCTTCTTTACAAGTATACAGGTCTGTACCAACAATTAGCTAGCAAAAGAAAATCCAGCTATGCTACAGCTGGCACGTGCGCCATCACCTAGTACGAGAAAAAAGTTAGAATTTAGAATTTTATTTTATTTCAATCTATTTTATTTCCTTACCATTGTATTAAGTTCTCGAATGCATTCATGCCATTTAACGTGTCAAGATTAAAATTTGGCATCTCAAGGCACTAAGCATCAATACCAAAATTTTCCACATACGTATTCTAATATATTAATACAATATTTTAACATTTTCCAAGAGGAGGTATGACAGACATAAATGAAATGTCATTGCTAAAATTTGACAATGCAAATCGCACATTTTTTGGGCAATTTATTTTGGTGTTATTGTCAAATTTTTGCAATGACACTTCAAATCGCATCCCCTTATGCTCTAAAGCCATCTCCAACTGCATTTTGAGCTCAGACAATCCATGGTGTTTTGATCCCAGAGATTTGTAGGGTTTACGTTTCGACAAAACCAGGTACTTACGCCCTTCCTCCGTCCACCAATTATTATCTCCTCTCCGGCAAGCACTAGCAAGTTTTAGGCAAAACCACCATAAAAACCGGCAAACACCATAAAGTCGTTGCGCAAGCGCTCTCTCTCTCAATCCCCTTTACTTTCAAGTATCTCTGCCATGAGAGGAACCATAGGAAGAAGATTTTCGAACCCTAACATCACCAAGCAAACCCTAATACCATCATCTGCTTTCTCCACTTCCTCCGGTTCTAGCGGTAGAGGCCGTGGTCGTGGCTCTGGCTCTAGCTCTTCCTCAGATGGTCCTACTCACATCGACTTCACTCGGGCTCCCGGTAAATCTGATTCGGACGAGTCCATGGCCGAGTCCTCCGACGAGTCACTCCCATTTCACTCCCGTGGCCATGGCCGTGGCAAACCCATTCCTTCAACCCCATTTCTCCCTTCTTTTTCATCCTTCGTATCTTCTGTAACCCCTTCTTCTGGTCGAGGCCGAGTCACGACTCAGCAAACCGACTCACGCCCACAACAGCCCCAGGCTCAAGGTTTTGGACCTAAAAAACCCATATTTTTCTATAAAGATGATGGTTCTGAGAATATACCCAAAACCCAACTCGGCGATTTGAGTAAAAATAGAGAAGACAGTGATCTTCCGGCTAGTATAGCATCTGTGTTATCGACTGGTGCAGGGCGGGGAAAACCAGCAATACAACCTGTTGCTCAAGAGAAAATAAAGGAAGAAAATCGACATCTTCGCCCTCGGCAAGCCGGACCTGGAAGAGGGCGGGGTTTGGCGGAGCCGGATGCTCCAAGGTTGAGCCGTGATGCTCCAAGGTTGAGCCGTGATGAGGCAGTGAAGAAGGCGGTTGGTATTTTATCGCGTAACATGGATGGTGGTGGTGGTGGTGATGGGAGGGGAAGAGCAGTTAGAGGGAGAGGTGGGCTAGGGCGTGGCCGAGGGAGAGGGGGACGGGGTGGGAGAGAGAGGGGGGAATGGATGGATCGACGGTCTAGGGGCGGTGAGGACTCAGAGGATGACTATGCTCCGGGGCTTGACATTGACGATGATGCAGATGATGAGAAATTGGCTAGTAGGGTTGGGCCAGAGAATATGAATAAATTGGTTGAAGCATTCGAAGAGATGAGTAGTAGAGTATTGCCTTCTCCAATGGAGGATGAATATTTAGAAGCGCTACACACAAATTGTGCGGTGAGATTTCAAATTTTGAGAAGTTGATTGAAAAATGAAAGTTGTTAATAATTGGTTTTTATGGGTGATTTGTGTTTTTTTGTGGGTCGCAGATAGAGTTTGAGCCTGAGTACTTGATGGAGGAGTTTGGTACGAATCCAGATATTGATGAGAAGCCGCCTATTCCTCTTCGGGATGCTCTAGAGAAGATGAAGCCATTCTTGATGGCATATGAGGGAATTCAAAGTCAAGAAGAGTGGGAGGTATATCGATTTGATCTTGTATTATGTGTTGATTGATTTTGTATTCTTGTTAGCCCAACTTCTTCCTTTTTTCTGCTTTGTTGCAATGCAATGTTTTGGTGGTGTTGTATCTTGATATCAAGTATCAACTTGACATTTACTGGTTTGGATATTGAGTGTTGTTAAGAATACTTTACAAATTCACAATTAAATTTCTTATCTTCTATCCCATTTGAATAATATGTTACTGACTGGTTGATTGGCTTCTCGAAAGGTTCTGTCTTTTTTATTTGATAAAAGTTGATCTTTTAGTTTGATTGTTCATATAACACTCTGGAAACACATCTCCCTTTTAGCTCAAACTCCATCATTTGAAAGCATTTATCCCTATATCTTCATCCTTTTGATGGTTGAATTGACTAAAACACTAGTGTCTCCTTGCTATTAATTTTATATACAGCCTCAACCTTATCAGTTTTCTTGCCAAAGTGACTTTACATAGGTTTTCTTGGTTAGGCTCATTTTAATTTGGTACCAATGTGTCAATTATTTTTCTAGTGAGATATTATCATCTTTAATATAATCTACTGCATTAACATAACCCACCCTTATTTTCTTAATGCCATCTTTTTACCAGAGAACCTTGCCTACATAAAAGAATAAGTAATAAAGGGGGCTATTTCAATTGCAAACAGAAGATGGATCTCTGACCTGCAAGTTACAAGCATTAACAAACTTTTTTGTTTAGCCTTTTGTTAAAAAAGGGGATATTTGGCCACAAGTCCCGTTTTAGAGCTTCAACATGTCAAAAGTCCTCTTTAAATCTCTTTAATGCCAAAAGTCTTAATTAGGAGGCTTTTGATGCTGGAGGTCTTGATCTTTTTAACTTTTTTATTTAATAATAGAGCTACCCTTTTCTACCACTTCTTTCTCTCCCTTCATTGGTCAAAACCTTTCATTTCTCTCTCTCCTCTCACCTCATTTATTTCCTTCCTAAAATCAATCTCTCTCTCTCTCTCTCTCTCTCCATGTGAAAAGAAAACGTCTCTCCCCTTCATGTGGGGTGGTTCATCATCTATTTCCGATGGCACGACATTGACTTTATCCTTTCCAGCCCTCTTGACGAAGGTTAGGGCATGGACTAAAATATCTTATATATCCGTGATATATTTTCGATATATTTGTATATCGGAGGGTATCGCCACGATATTAGACTTACATATCTTTACCGATATTTATCGATATAGTCTAAAAATATATGAGGTGGAGATTCCTTTAAATACAAGATTATTGATTTATTCATTTGTTATTTTGTAAATGATATATATATATATATATATAAATAAAATGAGTCTTGATCTATTAAGCATATGCCGACTTTTGCGAAAGTCAGCATGAAGTTCATAGGGAATTATGGGAAGCATATTTTGAAAAACCAACCTTTGGATTAGATACCCTTGTTATGGACGTCATGTCTACCAAAAATCATAGTGATCCAATGTAGGCATCTAAAAATACAGACTGTGAAAAATTATGACTGCTGAAAACCGTCACAGTTTTTCTCAGTGACACATATGAGAAACCAACTGTTGGATCACTGTGATTTTTGGCATGCTTGACATACATATGCATAGTATCTAATCCATTGGTCAGTTTTTCAAAATATGCATCCCTCAATCACCTATGAGCTTCATGCTGACTTTCGCTAAAGTCAGCATGTGCTGACAGGATCATTTTTGTATATATAATTTTTAAATTTTTAATCTTATGCGACATTTTAATGGGGAGGTGTAAAAATTTGTGATTTATTTTGCACAGTGCGGCACACTTTATTGTACCCAATACAACAAAAATTTGTCTTATATCCATTTAATTTATAATACTTTAATTCTAAATTGTGTATTATAGTTTTAATATATTATTTTGCAGAGTTTTACTAAAAATTTCCATGTTTAATTAATAATATACATTATATCTTTAAATCGATATCAATATTTGTCGATACTGATATTTAAGTCCTTGGGTAAGGGCCGTTGAAATCGTGGATCCAGATTTGGAACCTTGCCACCTTTGAAATCGTAGATCTAGATTTGCATGTGATGGGTTTGTCAATTTTGACATCTTGTCGGAACCTTGCCATGGTGATGCAGGACAGTTAGAGGGAGAAATCCAAGGTTGAGGGATGGTAGGCTTTGTACATGGGTTAGGTTAGGAATAGAGTACTGTTTTGGGGTAAGACATTGACTGGAAACACAAAGAACACTTGCCGGAAGTTCTGGACAACAATGGGTTTTGGGTGCGGGAGTTAAGGTCTTAAGGTTGATGAAGGTTTGTGGTTATAGGAAGGTAGGTGATGAGACTTGAATACCAAGAAAAGAAATAGAGGGAAAGAGAGAGAAATTATGGAGAAAGAGAGAAAGAGAAAGAAATAAGAATATTAGGGAGAAAATTCATTAATCATCAAGTCTAACCAAAATAAAGGGTTTACTCTCTTTATATAGAAAACAAGCCTACTCCTAAAAGGAAACTAATTAAAACAATTCTACTTCCACAATGAAACTAATAAAAAGAAATTACAACCAAATAGAAATAGCTTAATTAAAAAAAAAAAAAAAAACTAATCCTATCCTTATGCATCGTGATCCACATCAGTAGGGTTTTGAGTGTTAAAGAGCTTGAAATCAAGGTTTATGGCAGAATATAAATAAATACAGCAGCACAGCGGGGAAGAAAATAAAAGAGAAGAAGAGAAAAGAAAAAGGTTATCTAGGAATCACTCCTAAAATCCTTAGGCCTCACACCCAAGGTCCCTTAGGCATCACACCTAGGGTTAGGATTGTATCACACAACTCATCAAGAGCTTCATCAACTACTGGAAATTTCTGTAATTCTTATTCATCATTCAAAAGAGAGACTTACAACCTTTATATAGAGATAGGGTTCTAATAAGAGAATAGAAACTAGGAATTTAAAAAGAAAATAGCAACTAGGACTCTAAATACGAAAATAAATAGAAACTAGGATTCTGATAAGAAAATAAATAGCAACTAGGATTCTGATAAGAAAATAAATAGCAACTAGGATTCTAATCAGATAAATAAATAGAAACTAGGGTTCTAATAAGATAAATAGCAACTAGGACTCTATTTTAACTAAACTCTAATAAGACTTGTCCGTAACTAAACTCAATCGAGGAAGGTCCCAAAAGGGTATCATCTTGAATTTGAATGGATTTCAATGTCCTTTTGAATCCTTCATCACTGACTCTCAACACTCATAGCATACGCAATGTCTGGATGGGTGTGTGATAAATAAATCAGTTTTCCAACTTCTCGCTGATATCTCCCCCTGTTGACTAAGGCTGCATCCGCGTCTTCTCCTAGTTTGTGATTTTGCTCAATAGGAATATAACAAGCCTTGCATCCAAGCATGCCGGTCTTACTAAGAAGATCAAGGACATATTTTCTTTGGGAAATAAAGATACCTTTATGAGACATTGCAACTTCAACCCAGAAAGTATTTTAAATTTCCTAGATCCTTAATTCCAAACTCCCTAGCTAAATGGGATTTCAGTTTTTGAATTTCTTCCATGTCATTTCCGGTTATGACAATGTCATCAACATATACAATTAGAGCAGTTACCTTGCTTTGAGAAGGGTGATGGATAAACAAGGTATGATCACCTTGGCTCTTCCTATAGCCACAACTTAGTATAGCTTGGGTAAACATCTCAAACCATGCCTTAGGAGGCAGTTTCAGGCCATACAAAGATTTCTTCAACCTGCATACTTTCCCATTTGTAGAGGAATCAGCAAAACCAAGGGGACATCCATGTACGCTCCCTCCTCTAAGTCCCTATGAAGAAATGCATTCTTCACATCTGGCTGCTGAAGTGACTAGCCCAAGTTTGCAACTAAGGACAATAGCACACAAATGGAATTCATTTTTGCAACTGGTGCAAAGGTCTCTTGATAGTCAATTCCTTGTGTCTGTGTATAGCCTTTTGCCACCAGTCTCGCCTTATACCTCTCTACTGACCCATCTGCCTTGTGTTTCACAGTGAATACCCACTTGCACCCCCACTGTTTTCTTTCCACTAGATACCTCAACTAATTCCCATGTATGATTCTTTTGAAGAACTTTCATTTCCCCATTCATTGCTTCCTTTCATTTCTGATTACTAAGTGCATCCTGTAGACTTTTAGGAATAGAGATGGAAAACAACTGTGAAACAAAAGCACGGTAAGATGGAGAAAGATTATGATAGGAGACGAAGTTAAATATCGAATGTTGGTTACATGACCTAACTCCTTTGCGAAGAGCAATGGGGACATCAAAATCATTAACAGGAGCTTTAGAAATTTTAGTAGGAATGATGGGAGCTGAGGAATTACCTGAGTCTAGGTCTGATGGATGACATTGTGGAGGAGCATTGATCTTATCTTTTTGTCGCCTCGAGTAAACTTGCAACTGTTTCTCACCAATGGGAGCTAGACAAGAATAACTAGTTTTAGGAACAGAATGAGGGACAGAATCAGGAACAACAGTAGGTAACACCTCATGGGACAACTTCTCTTCACCGAACTTCTCCTTGAAGAGAAGGTGTAGAGGATGGAAAGTAGGCTGTGGACTCGTGTAGAGGATGGAAAGTAGGCTGTGGACTC
>JAESVK010000215.1:904687-917072 GCA_017140935.1 Hamamelis virginiana
AGAGAAATAGAGAGAAGAATTTAGAGAGAAATCAGAGTATTAGGGAGAAAGGAAGAGAGAGAGAGAGAACTCAGAATATTAGGGAGAAATTTCATTATCATCAAGTCTGATCTAAATAAAGGGTTTATCCCCCTTTATATAGAAAACAAACCTACTCATACTAGGAGACTAAATAAAAGATAATTACAACCAAAAGATAAATATCCTAAATACATAAAGATAAATAACAACTAATTAAGATAAATAATAACTAATCCTATCCTTATGCATTATGATCCACATCACCAAGAGAGTCAAGATCTGTACTTATCAGAGTCTGATGTGTGCTTGCTGGCCCTTCTAATGTCTTAATGCATAATGTACTAGCTCCCACATCCCTAAATGTTGTGCGCACACGCATGCTTGCGATCATGTTTGCTTCTTCCTGTATCGGCCTTGGTGAGACCAAGAATCATGATCCATATTTGTCAGGTTTTGATATGTGCTTGCTGGCCTTTCTAATGTCTTGTTGCATGCTAAATTAGCTACAACATCACTAAATTTTCCCAAGTGCGGGTAAGTGTTCCCACTTCCTATCTTAGCCTTGTTGAAACCAAGAGTCATTATCCATGCTAGTCAAATTTTGACTTGTGATTGCTTTGTCCCTTCTAATGTCGCATTGCAGGATATATTAGCTCCCACATCTCTAAATGTTCCCATCAAATGTGGAGAAGATACAACTTCTTACTTTATTTCTTGCTTTTAGTTTCGAATAGGAATAACAATAAAACTTATGTACTGTTTAATTTATAAGAATTTGTGTAATGAATTTCAAAAGTTGGTGTGTTTATGATAAATGATAGTATATTACTTGTAACTTGTGTAGCTCCTTTGTTGTCTTTTGCTTTCTGACCTTTTTCACTTCACTAGGAAATCATGAAAGAAACAATGGAGAAAGTTCCACATCTGAAACAGATTGTTGATTACTATAGTGGACCGGATAGAGTAACTGCCAAGAAACAACAGGAAGAATTAGAAAGAGTTGCAAAAACTCTTCCTGAAAGCGCACCTGCTTCTGTAAAGAGGTTTGCCAATCGTGCAGTTCTCTCTCTCCAGGTTAGTATTTGTACTCATTCTTTTTAAGATTTTATGTTAATTCTACTTTATGCATAAAGAATGTTTATTAGAAATTAGAATACTTCTTCATGCTGGAGTCTGTCCGTATCATATTTTCTCTTGGGAATGCTTTTCTTTTGAGCCTCGTGCTTGAGGCATGAGGATGCAGAAATGCTGTCTTAAAAATCTCATGATACATCCAAGAGGCTATGGTTGGTTCAGTTTACCATTCTTGCAAAAGGGGGTTCCAGTTCGCTCTGTCATGAATGGAACAGGTTATGTGAACATGTAGTGAATGTGTGAGACCCCTTGTTAAAGACAATTTTAACTGCATTTTGAGGAATGGTATCCCAAGCATATTATTAGAGAAATATCACACATTTGGTGGTGCACTCACAAAGGATGGGCCCCAGTTAAAAGATTATTTGTTGTGGTGTTGAAAGTGAGAAAGGAGGTTGGGATTGAGGGGTGGGGCCATAGTTGTTAAAAGCACGCCTAGGTCCTAGGCTTAGGCGGGCTCAAGCAAGGGGCTTTGCCTAGGGCTAGGTGAGGCGAGGTCTTCTAGGCGCAACAAAAGCGCGCCGAGGTGGGGCTTTTGCCTAGGCGCAAGGCGCACTTAAGGCGCGCCTGAGGGATTTAAACTTTTTTTTTATTGAACTCCAATGCTTTATTTATTTATTTATTTCCTGCCGCTAGATTAGACCACCCATATGATCTAAGTCATCAAATATATTTTAAAAAATAAATAGCTAAAGAAGAAGAAGGAAAAAGGGAAGTGGGAAACAAATAAAGCAAAGAAAATAAAAAAGGGAAGTGGTCAGCCATCTATTTTCTTTTTTTAAACAACTTTATTTTATAGTTTGTTAATTACTTAATTGTTGTAATTTGTAAACTTGTAACCTTGTGGGTTTGTCATAGACTCATAGATTTAAGGCTTAGTTATTATCTATAGATTCTGGAGAATTTAAACCTACAACCTTTGTGTGATTGCACAACACTCTACCCAATTGACCTTATAGGCCAAAAAAAATGAGAGTATTCAATTGTTTATGTGTAAATTGATTTATTTTTGTTAGTTTCATTTAATCAAATATTTTAATATTATTTTCATTAAAATGTGCACCTCACTTGCCTCAGACCAATGCTTGTTTTTGCGCCTTGCGCCTTTAATAATTATGGGTGGGGGAAGGTCGATGGAGTAAAAGAGAAAGAAGAATTTATTGCTGAGAATAATCTCTTCCCCTTGGCATGCTTCATTAAAGTACAAAGAAAGAGCCCTCACAAAGTGTCCGGATGCAGGACATCATCATTCATTAAATAAAAATGACTTTATTAAACTGCTGAAAAGAATGGGTTATAGAGAAATGGTTGTGTAATTAGCTCTGGGATGTATGAAAATTTTCGAAGGGCTTGACACCATTCCTCTGCTACATTCCACAACTCATACAAAATTAAAAAATAAAATAAAAAAAAAGGGCAAAAAAACCTGGCAATGCAAATCAAGTGATGACTTCAACCACTTGATTTCTATAGACCATTTGAAGATATTTTTAAAAAACTGGCTTTGCAAATCAAATGGTTAGAACTCATCTAATTTTAAGTTGATTTTTAGTATGATTGATCCGTATTATGGGACCAAATGGATGGTTATCTTGATTCTTTTGTTCTATGCTTAAATGGTGATATGGGGTGATTTCTGTGTTCACCAGAACTTATTTGTTGCAACTTTGTGGATGGGAGTCAATCCCACCTCATTATCCCCTTTTTTCCTCTTTTTAATAATGCCATAGTTCTTAATTTCTTAAAACTGTGCTATACATTACCTTTATTATTCTGTTATTATATGGTTCCTAACGAAATTATTTTTCCTTTTTCTTTTAAAAATATTATATGCAAGACAGATGCTTTGCTGAAAATATGCATTGCACTTGTGTTATGCACAGATTACATGCGTTGGCTATGTAATCAGTGATAGTCATGAAACGATTTCTGTTGCATGTGATCTATTGTGACTGCTAACCTGGGTTTTCTTGCTTGTATTTATTTCTTCTAATTTGTGTTAGGAAAAAAAAAAAAAAAAGGGGAAGGCAATGATGGGGACACTGCCTGTTTATTTATATTATAGGTTGCTCTTGTTTGATTTAAAGCGGTATGCAGGAAAGATTTGTTATCTCATAAGAGTTATATTATGCAGAGCAATCCTGGCTGGGGATTTGACAAGAAATGCCAGTTCATGGATAAGCTTGCTTGGGAGGTTTCTCAGCACTACAGATAAACCCAGGAGGCTCATTCTTGATGAAAATATTAAGTGAGTTTCAAAATCCCCAATGCCTAAGATCATACTGTGGAGTCAACTAGTACACAGGTTGATCATGTCCACAATTTTTTTAAACAAAGGATCTGAAATTTGCATTAATTTTAGTCTTTATGTTTTTGAAATTTTGTGTGGTTGTCTGCTAATTAATTATGTTCAAGAGTTGTCTGCTTGACTGAAAATAAAAATTGTTTTCAGAGTTGTCTTGCTATATCTTTCTTACATCTTACCCACTGTAAGCCGTGACTATCCATATCATTTCTTTTACTCTGCATAGAGCATCTCGACATCTGTGGTGAACCACTAAATGTTTAGTGAATAAGTTTCTTATAGGGTTATAGGTTTGTAGTCCAAAAGTTTTACTACTGCTGCTGCTACTGCCAAATATCAAAACATAACTATGCTTTAATACCAACAAATGGTTCTTAACAAAAGTACCCATTTATCCTTCTTTGACTATTTATTCTGTGCTGTCAACAATTCTTGTTCAGATTGATTAGTTGTTTTCAAAACACAAACATCATCATTATTCAAAATATCATGACATTCAACATTATCAATAGAATTTTCAGCATCAAAAGAACTTTCAACCAATTTATCATCGTCAAATTTGATTTTTTCACATTGTAAATCATCAATCACAACATTGATGGACTCCATCATAGCCTTTGTTCTTAAATTGTAAACTCTATAGGCTCTACTATTCAAAGAATAGCCCAAAAAGATTCTATCATCACTTTTGGAGTCAAATTTACCCAATTGTTCTCTATCCCTAAGGATTAAACATTTGCTTCCAAAAACTATAAAATATTTCAAGTTTCACTTCTTTCCTCTCCATAGCTCATATGGTGTGTTAAGAGTTCCCGGTCTAATATAGACTCTATTAACAATGTGGCATGCTATATTGACACCTTCAGCCAAACAAAAGTATCCATTTATCGTCCACTCGGGATGACTTGAGGGAAGTGCCTTAGAGGGAAAGGAGTGAGATCCAATTGAGCTCGTGACACGTCCTCGACCCGAGGAAGTTTTGGTCTCAACCTTCTTGAGAGTGAGATGAGGAGGTGACATGTCACTCGACACATGGCACGCTTGATGCACCCTTTAGACAAGGCATTTAATGCTTGTGAGTGGGTGCCCTTGGTTTAATGCTTGTGAGTGGGTGCCCTTGGTAAATGGTTTTGGTAGAGCATGCTATGCCACCTTGGCAAACTTGTCGGCAAGTTTTCCTTTTGAGTTGACCGAGGATTTATATTAATTACCTAGTGGTTGGCTGTTGTCGCCCTCCTCGCGAGCAGCCACATGGTAGACTCAGCCCATGCATTCTCCTCTATATAAGGAGATAGAGACAATTTGAGAGGTTTGAGACATAACACAACTCACACAACACCCCTCATACAATAACTTATGTTCTCCATCCACCATTACCAAGGCCCCAAAAGGTGTATCTATTATCAGTTCCTTGCTACTCCCAAGCTGTTGTAGCCCTCCTCGCGAGCGGCCACATGGTAGACTCAGCCCATGCATTCTCCTCTATATAAGGAGATAAAGACAATTTGAGAGGTTTGAGACATAACACAACTCACACAACACCCCTCATACAATAACTTATGCTCTCCATCCACCATTACCAAGGCCCGAAAAGGTGTATCTATTATCGGTCCCTCGCTACTCCCAACACTCGGGAGTGAGGTAGAGGTTAATTGGTTATTGGTTATATAACTGCCTGGGTTTTCCTTACTCCACTCTTGGGTTTCCTTACTCCACTCTTGGGCTGCCCCATTGCTTCCCTCGAGCTGCTCTCTCGGGCGTCCCATACGTACATATTTCACACTTCGCTGGAGCGCAGGTAATATCCTCCCTTTTGTTCCATGAGTGTTCTTTATCTTTCTATCTTAGTCTTATTGTGTGGCCATCCTCCCGGCACTGCAGGAACCTACCCCGAAACATTTGGTGACTTCGTTGGGGAGGTGTTACATGCGATGGCTAGAGTTATTGGAAATGGTACTCGTGGTGACAATCCAGAGGAAATTGGCGATTCTAATCCCCCAAACATCAATTCAACTCCTAATCCTCTAGTCATGGTGAATGAAATCATTGTTACACTAGGCCCCTTCTCTTACTACCATGATACAAGAACAAGTCTCTCAAGCTTTACGCTCTCAACAAGAGGTTCTTCGTGGGGGAACTACTTCAATCTCTTAACTAAGGTTGTTGTAACCAACCTCGAAATACTTCAAGGGGGGAGCCCCCAGCTCCACACTCGGGAGAAGGGCTAGTCGCTGCTGCAATTGCTCCCAATGGACCAGAAGTTCATGCTCTGTCTAAAGAGCAGTTATTACTATGAAATGCATGGAGAAACTCCTCTAGCAAGAAGGGGTGAAGTTTTCTCAACCCTTGCCACCTCAGCCTGAGTACGATATGCGACCCCCGTACCCACTTGAGTTAGCAAATGCTCCCTATCCTCAGGGATATGTCCCACCACTCAAATTCTCTAAGTTAAATGGAAAGAAAGGAAATGCACAAGAGCATCTTGTATGGTTCTTTGACACTCTTGGAGCTCACTGTGCTGATGAATCTCTACGGCTAAGAGAATTTTCTAAGACTCTCATGGGGAGTGCCTCCACTTGGTACAATTTTGCCCCTGAGTCATGCCGACTTGGGAGGCCATGGTGGAGGCCTTCTACAAGAAGTTCTTTTGGGCAAATGGAAGGGTTACTACCATTACTCTTAGCCAAGAGAGGCAGAATCCTTAGGAGGATCTAGTTGCTTATGTACGAAGAAGGTTCAGGGAAAAGGCTATGGAGTGCCATGATCCAGTCTCCGAAGAGGCATTTGTAAGCTTATGCATAGCTGGATGCTCTCCACTTACTAAGTGCATTTAGAAAATCTTGGTTTCATCTCCTTCTCTCGTTTGTACGAGGCTGCGCGGAGAACCAGTAATAGTCTTCCCACGCTCTGCTGGAGCGGAGTTGAAAAAAGGAGCCTCTATGGTTTTCTCCATTGCAAACAGTCCAAAAGGACCTCAGAAAAATTGCTCCTCGATGAGTGAGAGCAGGCAACCTCCATTCCCTTACGGCACGGAGAAAGTCCTCACACTATTGGACCAAAGGGTACAAGATGGAGATGTCCTCCCAGCAACCTCAGTAGAACCAACTCCCAATGAGCATGACAATGCCAACTTTTGTGCCTACCATCGCTTTGTGAGGCACCCAACAAAGGATTGTTGGGCTTTGAGAAACAAGTCTTTCCGAATCATTAAGTAGATGTACCTTTAAAATAGCTATTTTTCTTTTCAATTCAATAAAGCACTGGCAACACTTATCAATAGTGATAAGATCGATAATCGCTAACAATCATTGTACTCAACGATATGATAGAAATAATTAAGTCACAAATTGATATAAGCACTACGTCTGGCTAGTACTCAAAAGATGCCCATCACTGTTGGACACTACATGAGTACTGATTACTAATAGTAGTAGCATCCCCTGCTGGCATGGAGCACTAAACTAACAGTATTAGAATCCCCTGCTGACACGGACCACTAATTTATCTAGAGTTCGAACTTATACAAAAGTAATGATAAATACTTTTCAATCAATAAATTGGTGCAATTGTGAATATAAAAGAATTTTGATAGCACTATTTTTGCTTAACCCAAAAAGCATATAATAACAAACATTTGGATAATAAAACAATTTCAATAATTCTTGAAAGTTCAAATAGATAGATAAAGCACTTTGAAAACAATCTTCTAAATCATTATTTCATAAAAAATGGGAATAAAATCGATTTGTTTTTGTTCAATAATAAGGGATATATTGTGTACATTCTCTTACCTCAAACGACAAAGTCCACACTAGAAATATGATCTGCAACAGTCTGGAACATGGTGAAATCGAACCTAGCATACATTACGATTATCAATAAATAATCCAAAATCAATTGGTTATAAATCCTTCCTTGCATCAATTTATGATAATATGAAATCTAATATTTTTATATTTTCCCCAAAGAACTGAAATCTATTAATTTATATGTACTTTCTACATCCTTAGATTGACCTAAAACTAAAATCAAACTAGCCCTATGATATAGATCAAATAAACTAATTACGATTATACGAAATCTTATAACTAGTAAACTTTATTATTTCCCATAATTCAATAACTTGCCTAACCTTAAACCCAATCATATAACTACTGTAAAATCAATATAAAATCATTATATATCATCTAAAATAAAGTTCTAATAATTCAATTACATGCCACAATAGATCTTTACAAAATCCCTAACATAAAGTCTCCCAAAATTTCAGATTCTTCTCTATAATGCTTATGTATGTGTAATTCTCGATCTTAATCATCTACCCACTGTTTTAACATAATAAAAACATGAATTAACATCTATTATGAAGATGTAAACACCCAACTATATGTTGGAATCATTCTTTGCAATAACCCTAACTTAGTCTCCAATGCGATAACTTTAGGGCATACAATGCGATAACTTTAAAACTAAAATTAGTGGGCCAATATACTTGATTTAATGAGTAATCTAGAAAGTATTTTATGATTTAGAATGATTCCCCATGTTCATATTTAATATAGTCCAAAAATTATAGCAAAAGCCCCTCAAAGTCTCATATTTTCATGATTTTTCAGTCAGGAACATAATAAATCCGAAAATTAGTAAAAATATATACTAATACCAGTTTCTTGATGTCTTTAGAGGCCTTAGAAACCTTCAAAGATATCCCACACGTTCTACTTTGACAATCCAAGCTTTTTGTTGAAATCTGTAAGATTTGCTTTCTTTCTTTCCTTTTCTATTCTCTTATATAATTATGGTGGCTAACTTTAGGGTTTCCTACAGGAACTTGGATTTATTTAATTTTTAAAGTTTACCTAATTGCTAAAATTACCCTAAAGATATAAAAGATAACCTTGATCCTAAAACTTTGGATTATGCTACTTTTCTTTTTAATAATTGGTCTGTAAGCTGCTCAACTAAAACAAAATTATGATTAAACCCAACATATGTCATGTGTCATAATGTATCTCAATTCATATTAATTAAATATTTAATCACGGTTGAAAGTCATCTAATAAAATTAGTTAAAATTTAAAAATAATTAAGGTTGCAAATGTGGGGTATTGCACAATTAGAGATGAGACGTATTTTTTGGAGATTTGGAAAGGACTTCATTGGTGCATGAAAAGGATGTACAAGAGGTACATCGAGGGGAGGAGAGGGGGTAGTGGGTAGGGGTTGCAAGCACGATAGGCAAAGGAGAAAGAACATAGAATGGAGGTCTATACCTGAATCCTTAATCATGTCTATACACGTGCATCAGAAAAATGGTAGTGGCAATGACTATCAAAACAGTTGTCCTGGATTAATACCACAATTTTTTTTTTTCCCTCTTTATAAGGGAATTTTAGGATTGGAAAAATGAGACAATTTGCTGTTGAAGTATGTCATCAATCTCATGAAATTAGTGGTTTTAGAATGCATTTTGCATATATTTTATTTCGTTTCTTGGTTTTTTTTTTTTTTCTTTTTACATAACCTAAAAGTATGCCATCCTTGTCTAGTTATACCCATGTAGCCTTTGAAGAAAGTTTTATTCTTTTCATTTGAGCTTAATAAAATTGATATTGGTTATTTATTTGATGATGTTTCAAATTTAAATGGGATTCTTCAAGTTGCAGGAAGAACTATGATTTCAATAAGAACTATAAATTTTGCTTTGGTGTTTTGTTTCTTTACTAAGATGTATCTGATGCATCTTGCATTAGGTGACCTCATTTAGAGCCACTTGCATAGCATATTTTGAAAAATTGACCATTGGATTAGGCACTCGTCTTATGTATATCATGGTTTTTGAAAAATGAAACTTTGAAAACATTTGACTTTTTTGTTTTTTAAAATGTCACCATTTTTCAATAAGCCGAGTGTTGGATCATCGTAATTTTTGGCAGGCATGACGTGAATAAGAGGGATATCTAATCTAACGGTTGGTTTACCAAACTATGTTCTGCAAGTGGTTATAAATGAGGCTACTTGATGCATCTTGCATCAAGTGCACCTGATATTAGCACCCATGTTTGTGTGTGTGTGTGTGTATATTTATGGTTTTAACATGGATAATTTTCCTTCTGTAGCTACAGTTAAAATATTTTTAATCGTTGTTGTAATTTGTAATCTCATTAATGCTTTACTGTAGGACTTGTAATTTGTATTCTCATTAATATGTAATTGTAGGACTTGTCAATGGATAGAAATAATGTTGTGTACACATTGGATTAGCTTTGCTCCCATGAAAATAGATCCAGCTATTGTATTTTGCATAAAATTCAAAAATATTAGTTTGTATTTAAATGTAGACATTGACGCAATTATTTATAATAAAATAGAAATGAAGATGATTATAGAAATACTCTACTTTTTAGTTAACAGGAAGAATTGATGCGCAAACCCCTAGCTCTATAAATGCCATTACCATGCTACTGAAAACACGTGTTTAAAAGAAAATGATTCTGTTATTAAACACAATGGATTGATTCAATTTCCATTGGATGCCTCCATATCAAATGATTGTACCAGTTTTTTCTGTTATATCCAGACAACGGGTAGGGACCATTAGTTAGTATTGGACTGAAAATCTCCACTCTGTTGTAATCCCCAACATTGTTGGAGGACTATCATGCCTACCATTTTTGTTTCTCTTTTCCTCACCTCACTAGATTAATATATTAATAGTCATCTACCTTGTTTTGTGGATGAATATTCTCTGGTGGCATGACAACGCATGATTCCTTGCAGAACCCTGCAAATAAGGAGATGTGATGAGGAGTTGAAGACCATATTTGATGGGAAGACTGGTTGCTTGTAGGATTGCTGCCCCATCATTTTGTGGGAAGTGGCAGATACTTTATTTTCCCTGGCTTTTTTGATTCCTTTTGTTACTGTTTTGATGGGATTGCAGTGCATTTGAAATAACATCCTCATTTATTTTTGGTCATCGATGTTTGAACTCATCATAGTTTTAGCAAATAGCTTAGGTTATTCAGTATGTCACATCAATTGAAGTGATGATATGGAATAAAAAGGGTAACTCTTGTGGGTTTGCTGTGAAATTCCCATGAATTGTTAGAATAATCTGGTGTCACTCTTCTCCCTTAAGTAGGTATATTTTTCTTCTGGATTAATTGTCACCAGCACTGAATTATGTTTGTCGAAGGAGAAATGAAAACAGATTGCGCTCCATTTGGATTAACTTTTTCTGGAATCACATTTGGAGCTCAAAATACTACTTGATTGAAGAAAAAATGGGTAATAATCACTTGTAGATGACTTGAGTGGTTGAGTCATAGTTACTTTTATGATGAAAATTTTGATATATAAAGAGACGATTTGGATGCAACTTTAAAGAAATATGCTCTTCGAAATTGATTTTAAGTAAAGCTATTATCCAAATGGGACAATTGCAGGTGGAGAAACCATCTTACAATAACCAAGAGTTAACCAACTCTCTCAACCAATGGAGAAACAACCTTCCCCAAAACACCTAGGGTCTACTCCCAAAACTTTATACACTCAAAATTGAAGTGAATAAATGAGAATAGTATAATTAATGCTCCTTCCTTTGAGGGTAAAAAACCGGCCAATTGCCCCAAATTGGGTTAACTGCCAAAGCTAATGGACTCACTTCGGAGTAGGGGTGTTCAAAAACCGAACGGAACTGATTGAACCGAACCACACTGAACCAAACCATCTTGTTTGGTTGGTTTTCTAATAGCCATGTGTTGGCCCAAAATATACTCTTAGAGGGGGGGGGGGGGAAAAGAATAATATACCTAATGCAAAAAGAATATACTCTTAGAGTTTTGTAAACTTTAAGAATAATTACAAAATAAAAATTATGGTTCAATTAAATTCAGCGGAAGTAAATGTTTGAATCACAATACAACAATTAATATAGCAAGTAAATAAATTGAAATGCAAGAGAAGAGTTAGAGAGATTCAAACACAAGGATTTAACGTGGTTCGGTCTCCGCCTATGTCCACGCCTCAAGATTTCCGTCTCGAGGATTCCATAATCCACTATAAGATTACTCCTTCAAGGTGGAGAAATTTTTACAACAGTCTTCTTTCCAAGGTGGAAGACACTCACCCACAATCTACTTTCAAAGGTGGTAGATTCTCACCCACAATCTTCTCAAGCTTGAAATTGATCAACAATCAAACTTCAAACTTCACAAGGGTTACAACTCAACCTTCTTCACGCAAGATTACAAATAAGAGTGTGATAGAATGTGTACAAATAATAAACTCTTCAAAGAGTAGATGATGTACAAATAAAATCTCTCACCAATATCTCTCAAGGATATGAACTAATTTGGCTTCAAGAGAGAATGATGAATCAATTGACTAATATCACACAAAATGATGTAAACTAAGTTTGTGTAAGTTTGTGTATGATCATTAGTTGATTCAATAATAAGCTCACCAAAGAATATGACCGTTAGGCACAAAAATAGAGCCGTTATTTGTTGCAGAGCAATGTTAGTCGACTAGGATAAAATGGTTAGTCGACTAGAGAGTTTAAAATCCTTTACAAAAAGCTTCTTGGGCACGGTTAGTCAACTAGGACTAAGGGGTTAGTCCACTAGGCCATGAAAAATACATTTGAAACATTTCTGGGTTTTTTTAGTCGACTACGACAGAAGTTTTAGTCGACTAGAAACTTAAAAATACACTTTGAAATATTTTTCGGGGTCGATTAGTCTATTAGAAGAGGGGTTTTAGTCGACTAGCAACTCTGCTTCTTAAACATGGTTACTAACTTGAGCTTAGTCGACTAAGACAAGGGTCTTAGTCGACTAGGACATGGTTAGTTGACTAATACACATGGTTAGTTGACTAGAACTGGATTTTCTCAATACCAACTACTGTCTTCATTCTTAG
>JAESVK010000215.1:917472-934156 GCA_017140935.1 Hamamelis virginiana
AGCAATTTAATATTAGATCAATTATGCTATTTTTTGTTTGTTTCAATTAAGATGAGAATGTTTACATTACATCAATGACCTATATTATTTATTGCAAAATCAATCTAGACCGACTGAACCAAGCTGAAAAATAGCCCCCAATTTGGTCGGTTATGGTGACCCCCACGGTCCCTCATGGTTTTTATTTTTCTCAAACTGATGTGATTGGTTTGGTTAAGATTTTAGTTCATAAACCAGCCGATGTACACCCCTACTTCGGAGAGTCTACGTAGGACTATAGGCCCTTAAAATCTGCACTATGATACAAGTCGAGCCACAACACATTCATCCATATCCATACCACATAAAAACAAAAGTAAATCATAATCAAGGCATATTCATTAAAATCACATTTCCATAATCATTGAGTAAACATCTCATTTATATGCCTTCGAAACATTTCCATAAATTCATAAAACATTTCATATCAAAGCATGATTCCAAAACAGTAATTCATATCATCACGTAAAAGCATTTCCCACATATACAAAACATTTCCAACACGTATAAATTATTTCCAATCATTATGCCTCGAAATACATTTATAAAGTATGCCACAGGTAGTCATTTTATAAACCAGTATATTCCATATATCAAGTTTTCATATCATTAAAAACAAGAAATAGTTTCATAAATCAGGTTTGAAAAGTTGATAATAGTTAATTCCTAACTATAATCAATGCGAAATATCCTTGATCTCATTAACCAAGTGACAAACACATAATATGCATAATATCAAACCTTATGAATGCATGATATTATTAAGATGGATCTATAATCAACAGTTAAATATCATCACATCCTTATTGATAATCAAACTATTGACAATACATGTAATTAATCATCCACAACACTAGATATACGTGGAAAACCCAATCGGGTAAAAAACCAGGGGAGATCTTAAGCCATCACTATGAAGAATGAGAAATTACAAAGAGTTAAGAGTTATACCAGCCCTATCCACAAGCCTAAACTCAATCCTCTATTAATCACCCATTATGATCCTCGATCATTCCATCGATGCTTCCATCTACCTAACTCCAAGGGAAATCGCCGATCACCACAACAACACTCAGAGTCTACCAAGCACACATTGACTCCACAAGGCAATCAATCCAATTCATATTGGATCATTGAAAGGTTGAGGTATGTGATTTCTACCAACCTAAGAATCACTAATCTATAAAAAGATCTAGGATCAAAAGGTTGAAGCTCCATAAAAATAGGGTAATTGTACACAATGTACCAAATTAGATCTAAGGAAGGAGAATGTGTCTTTCTCTCTAGAATCCTATTAGTCTCCTTACCCTAATCAGCTGTACCCTAATCAGCTGAAATTTCATTATTTATAGTGCAAAGTACACTTACGACTTCAACATGCCAAGTATAAGTCAAGATCTTCTAGAAAAATGAAGTGAAAATTCATTTTTTACTGTTTTACTCGACTTGGATTGACCTAAATATGATATGTATCGATCCACTATGCATGTAGCTGCAGAAACCATCAACTGAGCAAGAGGTGGATCGATCCATACATAAGTTAGATCAATCCAAGTGTCTCTGTTGAATTTTCGGCAACCTGCAATCATTGTGAATCGATCCAATCATTCTTAGATCGAGCCAAGAGTTAAGATATGCAATAAAAACACATTTTAAACACCTATACTTGACATAGCAACAACCTACTCTAATTCTAATCACCCATGGGGTAAATTCTTGGTCTCTAAGTCACTTACCATCATCAGATTGAAGATTCAAGGTACTTTGAACTTGAACTGAGCTTTCGAACTTACAACCTTAAAACTCTTTGACAATTAAGCTTGTGGATGAGGACTTTTTCAAAAACATTACAAACTAGAATTACAAGCATAAGACAACCTATAGATACCTAACAACTTCACAAAACATATATCATCATCATTAGAAGAGGGTCATGTATTCCTACCTCAAATGCAAATGGTTCAACAACCCTCATGGCTCCCACGAGCCTCCCCAATGCAATGTAATAAATTACCACATGCTAGGGTCCTTCCAAGGACTCTCCAAATCTGAGAAAAAGAATAATAATGTGGAATAAATAAAAAAGAAGTACGATTGATGCAAATTCCCAAAATAGTGATAACTTGTTCCATTAAACGATGCCTACCCAATTTACAAGACCAATACCCAAAAATGGCTAAACTAAAAGCCTTAGGACTTCTATGACATATTTTTAAGTATGTCTAGAGGCTACATATCGAATTTGATGGCTAAAGGTCAAAACGGTTTGGAAGATATAAGCAAAAGAAGTCAAAGAATGCATATGAGAGCAATTTGGGTATTTCTAAAATATATTTCTCAACAAAAAATTAGACTACTAGATTACCATGATTAGAAACTAGACTTCACAAGCTTTTCGAGCATAAACAATCACCCAAATTAGTACCGATAATGGTTCCACCCGCTATATTCCATTACTGATAATGGCCTCTCCCACTATCGGTAATGGTCACTCAGGAAACCAGTCTCGAGCATGAACAATGCCCATACTACCCTAAACTCCACAAACGTCCATCAAACCCCAAACTCTCAACTCCAAACCTTAGATCCAAGATATTCTAACCTCAAAAATGTTAAATACACCAAAAATCCTCAAATAACATGGCTTGATCAAGAGATCAACCATGATATTGAACCAAAAACCCATAAAACCCAGTTTTGGAAACTTTTAGTCAAAACCACCCAAAACTACCATCTCAACTCAACTTCTACCAACCAAATGAGGGTTAACAACCCTACACACCACTCTCGGCCAATGGTTTCCAAATGAAACCAAAATAAAGAAAAATAGGTATGAAGGATGGTAAGAATAAAGGATAAATTCATGGAGGAAACAAGCTCACCACCAAAGTGCTAGGAGCCGTCGTGAGTCTCCGCTATTGCCGAATCCTTCTCCACGATCTCTTCATTTCTTTCTCTCCTCCCTTACTGGGGCCACAAGGTTGGAAATGAATGGAGAAAGGGTTTTGACACATGTAAATATCTTGGGACATAAATGGTATTTTTATAATAGTCATAATAAATTGTTTTCTTAACCCAACACTTATGTGAAACTCCATTTAACAGCCCAAAAAATATTACTACAATATGTGGGGCCCCACCTGACCTTACTGGACATATGGCACACAACCTAAAGTGCCCAAGTGACATCACGACAAATAGTAACTTTTATAGTTTAATCACATGTGGCCTAAATTAGGGACATGATATCAAAAATATATACTAATATAGTATTTGAGATGTAACCCACACATTATAAACTATTTTTGACTGCAAGAGAACTTAAAAAAAATTGTAGCCATCATATTAAATCACTCAATTTGGCTTGGAAACGAAGAATTTCCAGACCTTCAAAGTTGGTAAAAGGCTTTTTTTTTTATTTTTTTTTTATTTTTTTTATTTTTCTCTTTTCCTTTTGGGTGCAGAAAACACAATGAGGTCATTAAACATAAATCCAAACCTTAAGAAAAGTCAATGACATTTTTCAAAACTTTAGGGAGGTCCTTCTAATTCCGCAGAACCTCATAGAAGATTGATGCAATTTACCCCACTTTGTATGAACTTTACACACACACACTCATATTTTTTCACAAATTTTTTATTTCATTTAATACAATTTAGGGCATTTTATGCAAATAAACTGAAGTTATTCGAATATTACGTGAACGAATCGATCCAAAACTATTGATGCCAATATATATATATATATATATATATATATATATATATATATATATAATGAAAATGTCATTAGGTAAAATGAATAACTACACTAATACCAATCTAACGGTAAAAAAGAAACTTTTTTTTTTTTTCAAATTTTGTGAATAATTCCCAATAATACACAGAATCCTCAATCCCCAACTTAAAACTAAATCCCTTACTTTATGAACAATCCCAAGTCCCAAAAAAAAAAAAAAAAAAAAAAAATACCACATTAATTACCCATCACAACACCTTTTTAAAAAATCCCATCGTATCTTTAACGCGTCCAGTTTTTCTGTTGAGGCTCAAAATCTTAGTAGAATACTGAGATTTAATAGGATGCTTACACGTTAGCGGAGCAGTTGATCCAGCAGCTCAAAGCGTGCTAGGTATGAAACGGAAAGCAATAACATCATTTCTTCCTTCGCAAATTGTCTTGTAGCCTTAACTAAAGCTTATCTTTGAAGCTCTCTCTACATTGTCTCAAGCCAACTCCCTCTCTTTTCACCATACTAGCCAGATCAACATGCTAGAACCCATCGTATTGCCTCCTTCGCACATCCACTCTTTTGCAAGGTGTATATATATATATATATATATAGTGGAATGATAGATCAAAGGTTGATCAGCAATCATAGAAACCAAAATGCACCAACAAAGTAATTACCTCACTCCAGCCCACAATCCCAATAGTCATTCCAGCAGAGAATCCCGCAAACCCACAAGCAAGACTTGATGACAAATGCACGTACCCATAAAAAAGATAATACGATTTTTCCATTGAGTTCATCCTTATACTTATAATAACAGCTATAATCAATCCATGAATCCCCAAAACTCTTGCTATAACCACTAGATCGATCGATTTCATGAGATGCTCAGGTCGCATTGATTAGTAGTCATTATTGCATTACTTTATGCTTTATTTATAGTGTTTAAGTTCGCTTTTATCCATTAATGTTTGCAAATTGGTTCGTTTTTATGCTTTTGGTATTTTCCTCCATTGTGCAGGTAAACTCGCTTTTTAACCCCGCTTTTGAGGTCTTGTAGAGCAATCGTGGATGTCTTGAGAATGCTCATGAAGTATCGCGGCTATGGAAGGAATGTATGAGGGGTTTAGAAGTGATTTTTGGAGCTTTGCGGTATTTTTACAAGAGTGGTACCAGTACCTGTTGTCCCAAAAATATACTCTAGAGGGGGGGTAAATAGAGTATTGGCAAATAAAAATATATTCACAAATAGGATTTGTGTGTTTTTGAAAACTTGATCAATTTAATAATTAGAATCCAAATTGAATCACAACTTAATTAATTTATATAGCAAGTAAATAAATTGAAATGCAAGAGATAGAGTTAGAGAGATTCAAACACAATGATTTTAACGTGGTTTGGTCTCCGTCTACATCCACGCCTCAAGATCTCTGTCTAGAGGATTAATCTACTATCAATCTCACTTCCAGTGGAGATTCAAACCTTTACACAACCTTCTTTCACGGTGGAAGACTCTCACCAACAATCTTTTTTAATGGTAGAAGATTCTCACCAAATAAGGTTTACACAAAACCTTGATCTCACAAGAAATACAAGTGAAGATGAATGAACACTAGATAGATTCTTAACACACTGAGAATACAACAAATAAGCTCTCAATAAACTCTCTACAAAGATTGAATATAAGAGATATGAAGAACAAGAGCTTTGAGAGAACTAGAGCTTTGATTCTTGAGAAGTGGCTTGAGTATATGAACTAGATTCACTTGGATAAGCCTTGAGATTTCTTCAAGCTTATTTGCACAAATATAATCTCATATTAATAGCTTCTCAAATGATTAACAAAGATAGCTCAAGAAATTTTTACAAGAAAACTTGAACAATGAATGCTCACAATGAATGTTCTTCACAATGATTAATTGTTAGCAATAAATGAGAGCAAGAACTCTATTTATAATGCATTATGGCTCAACTGACCGTTTGAAAAACTCTTGGGTCTGATTGGTTTAGAGGGAAGAAGCATGATTCATTAAATGCTTCATTTGCCAAAAAAGGAAAGAGCCGTTTTGCATTTGCAGAAGAGTTAGTCGACTAGACCATAGAGTTAATCGACTAGCAACTAAGTGGCGGCTATCATTGATAAGCTACCAAGTTCATGAAAGGAGTTTCAAAAAGGCCTTTGTTACAAGCAAAAGGAGCTAACTTTAATGAACTTCATGACACGGCTTAGAGTTGAAGAAGAAGTAAGGAAGCAAGATGGAAATGAAGAAACCAATGGAGGCAATGGAGGCTTAAACTCAAATAAGGTACACATTGCTACTAGAATAATATTTCTAAGGGTCAAAATGCTAAAAATAGTGCTCATTTAAAACCTAAGGGGAAGTTTATAAAAAATGAAGCCATTTTAAAATAAAAATAAAAATTATTTTCAAAATAGAAATAATGGCTATAAAAATTGAGGACCTCCTTCTAGACAATATCAAAATAACAATTATATTAGTACTAATAATCAAAGTACTATTAATGGTTGTTATGTGTGTTGCGAACTAAGCCAACATGCTAGGAATTGTTAATTTCGAAAACAAAGCCCATTCCAAGCCAATGTTACCGAAAAGCAATTTATGGCTATGATTAGTGAAATTGATATGATTAATAAGTCGAAAGGATGGTTGGTAGACACGGGTGCTTTGGTACATGTTTGTCATGATAGAACTTGGTTTAAAACTTTCTTCCATATGGAAAATGAAAGAAATGTTTTACTTGGAGATTCTCATACTATCTAAGTTTTGGGCATTGGTGAGATTGATCTTAATTTCACATCGGGACGTATTTTGACCCTAAGGGATGTTCTTTACACCCTGAAAATTAGAATATTTTAGTTTCCGGATTTCTCTTGAATAAGGCAAGATTTAAACAAACTATAGAATCTAACCAATATATTCTTACCAAGAATAATGTATTTGTGGGTAAAGGGTATGTTTAAATTGAATGTTAAGATCAATAAAGCATCTACCAGTTCTCCTTATATTTTTATTACCTATGATATGCGGTAGGCTCATTTTGTCATGTTAATAGTAAGTATTTGAAAAATATGACTTATAGTAAGTATTTTAAAAATATGACTTATGTTGGATTGCTACCTAAATTATAAAATGATTTTGAAAAATATGAATATTGTTTCATGACAAAGATTACAAGGCAACCACATTTAAAAGTTGCTAGAAGTAGTGCATTATTAGATTTAATTCATAAGTATATTTGTGAATTTAAAGGTGTATTAACAAGAGGTGGTAAAAGATATTTTATTACTTTTATAGATGATTATTCTAAATATTGTTATGTTTATCTTATGAAAAATAAAAGTGAAGCTTTTGATAAACTTGTAATTTTTATTAAAGAAGTGGAAAATCTTTTTTATAGGAAAATTAAAAGGTTTCGAAGTGCTAGAGGAAAAGAATATAGAGTGTTAAGACTTATTACTTATATTCAATCCTTAGGGATAGTTCATGAAACTACACCTCTTTATTCACCATCTTCTAGTGGTGTAGCCGAACGTAAAAATAGGACATTAATAGACTTAACAAATGCTATGATATAATATTCGGGAGCACCTAAGTATTTATGGGAAGAAACGGTCCTAATGGCTAATTACATTATGAATAGAGTACCATGTAAGCATATTCTAGTTACTCCCTATGAATTATGAAAAAATAGAAAGCCTAATCTTGATTACTTAAGAATTTGTGAGTGTCTAGCTTATGTGAAGAAGACTCCTCCCAAAATTCTTAAATTTGGGATTAAGGCAATTAGGTGTGTTTTCATTGGATATGCTTTGAATAGTAAAGCCAATATATTCCTAGATCTTGAAAATAATGTTGTAATTAAATGTTTAGATGTTATATTCCATAAACATAAATTCTATTTTAAATCTAAAGATAGTGGTGGTCTAGAAATTGAATCTAAAATTCAAGAACCTAGTTCCTCACATTCTAATGATTTAAATATTGAATCTAGGAGAGTAAACTGTTAGAGGTATACGCTCAAACCAATTATTAGATTGTATTTAGGGAACATTATATTTCATTATTTACATTTATGAAATGGCTTCTTTTATCATGTTACTTGTCTTTAATTAATGTTCATGATAAAGTCCTTTGATAGTATGATAGAAAGTTGTATCTCAAGAGTTGAGATGGAGAGACCTACAACGTTCAAGTACATCTATCCTAGACATGTTGCCAATCATAGATTTATATATATGGGCGATTATAAACCGTTAAGATTAGCACATGTTATATTTGCTCCAATTGGATGGTGAGTCTCATACCATTTGTGTAGTGACACTATAGTAAACCTGTGCGTGCTTGTAAGAGAACAAGTATACTAAACGTAACCATTATTATGGAGTTCTATTTGCATGTCAAAACACATTTGTAATCCTTAGACCTGAGACACCAGAGTTATCTTATACATGGGCTATTAGAGTTTGATAGTACCTTGTACATCTTTAACCATCAGGATATAATCGGTGTTCATTGGCTCTAGTGAGTTATGTATGAAGATAGACGAGTGTGCAATAGGGAATCACCACCCTTAATATGAAAGGGGAAATGTCAAAGTTTATTCACAAATATACTATCTCAATGAATTCTTTGGCCAAAGCAAAAGGAAACCAAGAAAAGAGTTTTCAAAGGTTTACCTAATTGAGATTATATTTTGATGAAATGGTGACACAGGATTAAGTTATGATTTGATATGTTTCCATACCCAATTAACTTAATCATGACATTGTTTAGTGAAGGATTATCTATTACATGAAGGGTTCATTTATATTTATATATTCACCCACACTTAGGGTACGTCATGATATGTTGCTAGATGTTACTCATGACTAGTGAAGGCCTAATGATAAGTGTTATCGTTGAGGACAAAATTGGAATTGTTCCAATTGAACTAAAAATAGAAAGTTTTTATTTTGGGAGACATGACATGTCCCTGGACACTACTAGATTGGGATGAATCCAATGAGTCACACACATAAGGGCACAAGTGAGTCTCTTGAATTAAAGAAAGGGGAATATTCTAATTTATAACTAGTATGGTCCTCATTATTAATTGTTAATAAGGAAGGGGCTAAGTTATAAATATAAAGAGTATTAAATAGAAACCCTAGTGGTTTTCTATAAATATGATGATAGTCATGCTAGCACTAAGTAACTATCATCAAGTAAAGAGAATGAGGCAATTTTAGTATAGAAACTAGGGCCATGACTTTGTGCGGGCTCTCTCTCCCCATCTCCAAGCTTGTCTCTTCCAAGGGTTGTGAAGGTGCAAGGGTTCTTGAGGTTTTGTGTTCGTGTGGATACCGTTGGAGGCTACCATACGTTTGGAGCTCGAAGGAATCAAAGGTTGGCTTTTTCAAGGAACATCAAGTAAGTTTTTATTTCTTGCTTGTTTATGGTTTTGATTCTTTTCATCATTTGAGAATTTCTTTGGGATGTTACCATGGAGAAAAAGTTTAAATCTTTCTTTCTGCTGCGTTTCTCCCATGGTAATCTTTCATAAACGTGCTACAGTTGAAAAAGATTTTGGGCCTGATTATTTAATATATAATGTTGATGATGATCCCAAAAATTTAGAAGAAGCTTTGTCTTCACATGACTCTGATTTTTGGAAAGAAGCCATAAATGATGAGATGGAGTCATTACTATCTAATAAGACTCGGAAATTAGTTGATTTATCTATTGGTTCTTGTACCATAGGATGTAAATGGGTTTTGAGATGAAAATTTAAACCCAATGGTACTATAGGTAAATATAAAGCAATATTAATTGCTAAAGGGTTTAAACAAAAAGAAGATATTTACTTTTCTGATACTTTCTCACCTGTTACTAGAGTTACATCCATAAGATTGTTAATTGCCATTACTTCTATACATGATTTAAAAATTCATCAAATGGATGTAAGAATAGCATTTTTAAATGGAGACTTAGAGGAAGAAATATATATGGATCAACCCGGGGGTTTTATTTTACTGGGAAAGGGAATAAAGTTTGTAAATTAACTAAGTTTTTATATGGTTTGAGATAAACACCTAAACAGTGGCATTCAGAATTTTGAAATGAGTATGTTAACAAATGGTTTTAAATCAAATGAAAGTGATAAATGCATTTATTATTGTAACGCCCCAACTTGACATGATGTACTGACCATCCCGGGTAGGTTGACACATGTCAAGACGGTATATCATTCATAATTCCATACTCAAGAGAAAGAAAAATAGTTATATCAAATACATGCAATGAAATGTGCATACATATGCCCCACGCCGAGTAGTACATATTATTAAATAATACATCCATCGAGTAAAATATCATAATGCCAACATCACTGGCATATGGGCATAAACATAATGATAAATGTCCATGAAGTCTAGTCTCTATTCCTACTCTGAACATACTGCAAGAATGCACCAAATGCAACTAGGCCAACCGCCATAGACAAAGAGCTCCCATCAGGCGATCTACTAACAGAAACCTAAACATCTTATGCATAAAACACATCGTGAACCTGGAATGCTCAGTAGAAATATTTTCCTCAACTAATAGTAATAATATTGATGCATGAATTATTTTCAGGAAACAATAAGAGATATCTCTGCTAAAACAGTTTATTAAATCAGTGTGGACTTTTGTGTCTCATAAGCCATATATAGCTCATTTAAACATTACTGGCTCACAAATTATTACAGTCGCTACATTTTGGGCTAACAAGACCCTAGCTCAGCCAGGCTAAAGTATAACCACTACGACGTTCTTCTTCTTAGGGTAATCCGGCTAGTTACCTTACACGGTTAACTGCCAAGTCACTTATGGGACTATTCCTTTAGGCCCGCTCTAAGGCTCCACCCAGGACCATGGGCCCTTAAATCCCCTATAATACAACCGAACCAAATACCAAATATCCCATCAATGCTCATCAAGGAAATTCCATTCATATAACATCATGTTGCAAAACGGGCACCATCATTGTGAAAAGCATATATATATATATGAACATCAGAACATGGTTTTATGAAACATATAAGGTTCAAACGATTCAGTTCATATGATATTATAGTTCAATATAAATCATGCCACACATAGTATATAAAAGATTATAATCCCGTGCATCACAGTTATTCTCAAGATAATTCAAAATGTTAGCCCTATGGCTTCAATCCATTATTGGTAAATGTGTTATCCTACCTTGTTGTATAATTTTGATGATAACAAACATTAAAGTATGATTATGCATACAAATAACTTGGTTGAACTATTGCATATATATCAAGCCTCTTAATGGTTTCTCTAAAGTTTTTATTGGCTAATCTTTGTTGATCATCTATCCTATGTTTATTGTATAATCTTCATATTATATTCTTGCTTACAAGAAATAGGATTTGAGCTTAAATGAAGAATCAACCTTGCTTGAAGCAACCATAAAGCTTATGCAATCCCAATGTGCCCTATGTGAATATGGATAGTCATATATTCGCTAAGGATCTTGAAGATTGTTACTCATTATGAAAACTTGCTCAAGCTCAAAGATGAAGCCATTCACAAGCCTAGCACAAGATTCAAAGAACCTTCTTGCAGACCTTGTTTCATCTTGTGTAAGTCTTGTAGGAAACTTATGTAAATCTCTCATAAGATTAAAATTGTATTGGCTTAATTTGTTCTTGACCTCTTAAACCTTGCTTTATCTTGCGAAAATCATTTTGATTGGTCAAAATTATTTCTAAATAACTTTGGGGTATTTTAAATTCAAAAAGGAGCTTAAAGTTCATGAAAATTGACTTATGGCCTACCTTAGTCGACTAACCCTCTATGATTAGGCGACTAACTGCATGGCAGTAAGCATGTTTCATGAACACCAAAGCTAGTCGACTAAACCTTGGTTATTAGTCGACTAATCATTTCCTAGTCGACTAACTTTTTGTCTCTAGTCAACTAATCGTGCCCAGATTTCAAATCTTATGTTTTTACTTCTCTAGTCGACTAATCCCTTTGACCCAGTCGACTAATCGATTCCGAACTCATTTTGTAAGTGTATTTAAAATGCTCTAGTCGACTAATCATCTAGTCATAGTCGACTAAGGTTTACTCTGCAACAAATAACGGCTATATTCTTCTATCTAACAACCATATTTGATTGAGAGCATATATATACTACTTGAATGAGTCTTGGAAGTGCTAGTCATTCACTTTAAACATTTTGAAACACACTCATACTCAAATCCATTTGTTGTTCATCATTTTTGTGTGATTCACGTTTTGAGAATCATTCTCTCTCTTAAGCCAATATTAGTTTTTGTCCTTGAGAGATATTAATGAGTGCTCATATTTGTATTTATCTACTCTTGAAGGAGCTTTCTCTTTGTACTTAATTCTTCATCTTGTAAACTTATGAGTTGTAAGGGTTTCGTAATTCCCTTGTAGGTGAGTGTCTTCCACCCTTGAAAGAAGACAACTTGTAAAAGTTTCTACACCTTGAAGGAGTGATTCATAGTGGATTGTGAAATCCTCAAGACAGGGCTCTTAAGGCGTGGATGTAGACGGAGATCGAACCACGTTAAAATCTAGTATTTGAATTTCTCTAACTCTTCTCTTGCATTTATATTTATTTATTTGTTATATAAATTAGTTAATTGTGATTCACACTCTTGCTCTATTCATCTTCAATTAAATTTGTTAACTTGGTCATTTCCTCCAAATTTAATTGTGCCAAAAATTTTAAAGTTAATTTTTATTTTATAAAGTTTGCTATACTCTATTCACCCCCCATCTAGAGTATATTTTGGGCCAATGATTGGTATCAGAGCAGGTGCTCTATTTTTTTGAAAATCGTTTTGAGCAAAAGATCATGGCAAACTTTTATGGATCAAACTTTGGTGAAGGTTATGCTATTGACCAACCTCCACACTTTGATGGCAAAAATTATGTATTTTGGAAAAATAAAATGAGTGTTTTTCTTCAATCTCAAAATTTCAAAATGTGGCTCATTGTTTGTGGTCACTTAAATCTTCCTACTAATCCTATGGATGAGTGGACAGAAAATGAACACATTATTATTCATCTTGATAGTATGGCCAAACAATTTATACTTCAATCTCTTTGTAAAGATGAACTCATGCTTGTTTCTAATTGTGAAACAACAAAACAAATTTGGAATAAACTTGAGATTATTCATGATGAAAATTTTCAAGAGAAAAGATCCAAAATTCAATTGCTTGTTCATGAATATGAAACATTTCATATGAATCACAATGAATCTATTTTTCAAATGAATATTAGTTTCAATTGTCTTATTAGTCATTTGAAAATCTTTGGAAGAACCTACTCTAATGAATCTCTTGTAAGTAAATTTCTCATGTCTTTATCTAGGGAATGGGAACCCAAAGTTACCTTCATTCTAGAAGCTTTTGATACATCAACTCTTGGCATGGAGGAACTCATTGATGTTCTTCTACAACATGAGAACTATATGACAATGAATGATGTTGAAGAAGTGTTATATGCTCCAATGTTAAATCATGCATAAGATGCCCTAGTCAATGACTTTGATGAAATTGACTTAGAGATTGAGGAAAACAATGATGATGGTGATGATGAAGAAAGCATTCAACTCACTCCTTTGTCCATCACCCATTCAACAAGTGAATCTAGCATAACAAATTCTTAATCATGCAAACTTTGTTTTGGAAATGGACACAAGAGAAGGTATTGCCCTCTACTCTTAAATATATATTCTCTTGAATTGAAGGATAAAGATGAGGACAATCCCCATGCTTCAACATCACATGAAAATGGAAATCATCAATTTGACCATGGTTGACTTTAGTAATGGGTTGTGGTAAGAAGACCAACTTTGGTTGGCATTTGGTAAAAATCTCTGTTATTTACCAATTATTATTGTGCCATTATTTGTAATTCATTATTTTTCATTACCAATATTTGTTTTGATGTGTTTTGAAGCTTATAAGGTTTATTCTCACTTATTATCATTATTGGCATTTGCATTGTTTTCAAAACAATCAACTTGAGGGATTAAATTAATTTTTCAAAAATCTTATTTTTATGGCCTTTTAAAGTTGGGTTATTTTTGGAAGAAAAAAAAAATTGAAAAACAATTTTTAGCTCGCTTAGTTGACTAAACCCTTCCTTCTTAGTTGACTAAAGAATGATTTTTTTTCAAAACAAACATGAACGGATGTTATTAGTCGACTAACAACAGTGTGTCTAGTCGACTAACCGAAAATTTTCAAAATAATGTTTTAGTCAAAACTCGATTAGTCGACTAACCACTGCTTTCCTAGTCGACTAAAGAACTTGGTTTTCAAACTGTTTTAATAAAAATACAATTAGTCGACTAACCAGGCCTGTCTAGTCGACTAAGGTTTCTAGAAATTTTTATTTGGCTACTGTATTGCAGTTAGTGGACTAAACTTGAACGACTAGTCGACTAAGAAGCCTCCTAGTCGACTAATCACTGGCTTAGTCAACTACTGCAACACGGCTCTGTTTTCTAAACTCAAAAACCGTTCATTTCTTTTCATTTCCTCATCTCTTTTTCTCTCGTTTTCTCTCAAATACCTCTTCCAAACTCAAACCCTAACTTTTCAAAACCCTCTCAAGTTACTTTAAACTTGAATCCATCACATTTCACTCTTGCATTTCTCTTTCATGCTTCAATGGCGCCAAAGAAATCTGTTCGTATCAACCGTTCCCATGGCGAAGGATCTTCTAGGGCTCCAAGAACTTCCAAGGGAAAGGGAAAAGCTACAGAGGATGTTCCTACTCAAGCTCCAACCTTTCAACCATACTCGGATTTATTTTTCACCAAGGAATACGAGAAGACCTTCATCAAACATATCGCCACACGAACCGTAGTCACGGGTAAAAGCGTTCCACAAAACTTTCTCAAAACTTTTTTCCCATTTGTATATGCTAAATTCAGAGATTTAGGTTGGTTAAATTTAATTGAATTAGCAAGACCTACATGTCGAACATTGGTTAGACACTTTTATGCGAACTTGAGCACTGGGAAGGGTTCGATTAATTCCTATGCAAAGGGGGTACAAAATATTTTTGATAAAGAAAATCTAGCAAATCTTTTGGGTATTCCAACCGGTGATATGAAATGGTTTTCTGCTGAATATCGCCCCATCAAAAGTGTCAATTTTCCATGGTTGGATGCCATTATGCTTATTTGCAGAAACCCCAACATGGAATTACATAATTTTAATTACACCACCACTTCCCAACTCACTCTTGATTGCAAAATCATTCACTCCATCATAGCCCACAACATTATGCCTAAGTCTGGTAGTTATTCATATATTTCTGATTGGCATATATTTCTCATTTGGGCTGTGTTGATTGGTGAACAAATTGATCTTACTTATTTAATTATTGATCAAATTCATACTGTTGCAACCATCCATATCTCTGCTTTACCATATGGAATGCTCTTATCCCAATTATTTTCTATGTTTGGTGTGGATGTTATTTCGGAGGCGGATATTGTGGTTAATGATCCCTCCAAGGACTCAAGCACATTTTGTGAAATCACATTGGTGAAAATGGGTTTCAAATAGCTAGCGGATGAGAAGAGGTGGATTGAGGATGCTACTAAAGTGAACAAGAGAAGAAGAAGAGTTGTTGCCCCTCCTCAATCACAAGAAGAAGAGCCTCAAGACTCCTATGAGCGTTTACTGCATCGATTCGATTCATTTTCTATGGGAGTTCAAGACCAAATTAACTCTCTTAAGCAGCGAGTGAATAATGAGTTCCGTGATATTCGGGAGAGGCTACATATGGAAGAATACATGGAGGAAGCACCGGCGAATGAATTGGTTGACCCATCTCTTGATCCTCACCTTAATGCTCCTCTTGATCCGGCATTCGACCCTAACAACTCTGTTTAGTTGTTCTTGTTTCTATTTAGCTACTTGTCTCAAATAATTTCCTTTAATTATATTTTGCTTATGTTCTAATCTTTTGGTCCTATTACATTTGCTAACTCTTTGGTTTAAAGTACTTTAAATTAACCTCTTGTGACTTGAACATATTTGAATGTTTTTGGAAATGTTTATGCTTAACAAAGTCATATGTTTATTATTTGCTAAATCTCTATTGACATGTTGAATGCATGTTGTGATATCCTTGGTTGTATGTTCATCTTTTAGTTTGTGCCTTGATTGCTAGTGCCACTACATCTTCCCTCATATCTTTGATGGATACTTTTATAACTTGTCTAACTTGGTCATTTTTGTAAACTTTATATGCAAATGTTTTTGTTTAGTTAAACCTCTTTGGGAAACTTGTTTAGTTTAAAAATCTGGTTATTGGATATCTTGATATTTGAATAGCTTTGATTATAAAATGCTTTGGGAATGATTGCTATTTAAGTAATCACATTCTTCTTCCTCTTGACTTGCTTGTATTAAACATTGATCTTTGCTACTCAAATATCACATTTTGGGATAATCTTGTGTAATGATCTGTCTCTAGTTTCTTACACGTTTCTTTTTAGTCTTGAATCTTATTCATCTTCTTTCTTTGAACTCTATCGCTGCTAGTTGTTGGATTGTTAAATTACTTTAAAAATTCATGTTCTTTAAAACCCTCTTTAACATAATTTTTATCATCATCTTTTCTCAAAACATGGATATTGGTACTATTTTGAGGGGGAGCTTATGCTCTTCTCTTTGTTATCCTCTAAATTAGTTTGGTTCATTTTTCAAAACAAGAGGATGTGCTATTTTCAAAAACCTTGCACCTTTTAAGGGGGAGATATTTGACTCTTTTGTCTTTTCTTTTTGGCACCTTTTTGATAATGCCAAAGGGGGAGATATATATGCATAATGT
>JAESVK010000215.1:934556-948393 GCA_017140935.1 Hamamelis virginiana
GAGATTGTTAACTCTATGGCTTCAATCCTTTATTGATAAATGTGTTATCCTACCTTATTGTATAATTTTGATGATAACAAACATTAAAGTATGATTATGCATACAAATAACTTGGTTGAACATATTGCATATATATCAAGCCTCTTAATGGTTTCTCCAAAGTTTTTATTGGCTAATCTTTGTTGATCATATATCCTATGTTTTTGTATAATCTTCATATTATATTCTTGCTTATAAGAAACATTATTTGAGCTTAAATGAAGAATCAACCTTGCTTGAAGCAACCATAAAGCTTATGCAATCCCAATGTGTCGTATGTGAATATGGATAGTCATATATTCACTAAGGATCTTGAAGATTGTTACTCATTATGAAAACTTGCTCAAGCTCAAAGATGAAGCCATTCACAAGCCTATCAAGCCTAGCACAAGATTCAAAGAACCTTCTTGCAGACCTTGTTTCATCTTGTAGGAAACTTATGTAAATCTCTCATAGGATTAAAACTATATTGGCTTAATTTGTTCTTGACCTCTTAAATCTTGCTTTATCTTGGGAAAATCATTTTGATTGGTCAAAATTATTTCTAAATAACCTTGGGGTATTTTAAATTCAAAAAGGAGCTTAAAGTTCATGAAAATTGACTTATGGCCTACCTTAGTCGACTAACCCTCTATGACTAGTCGACTAACTGCATGGCAGTAAGCATGTTTCATGAACACCTAAGCTAGTCAACTAAACTTTGGTTATTAGTCGACTAATCGTTTACTAGTCGACTAACTCTTTGCCTCTAGTTAACTAATCGTGCCTAGATTTCAAATCTTATGTTTTTACTTCTCTAGTCGACTAATCCCTTTGACCCAGTCAACTAATCGACTCTGAACTCATTTTGTAAGTGTATATAAAATGCTCTAGTCGACTAATCATTTAGTTCTAGTCGACTAAGGTTTACTCTGCAACAAATAACGGCTAGTTTTTGCAAAACGGCTATATTCTTCTATCTAACAACCATATTTGATTAAGAGCATTTATATACCACTTGAATGAGTCTTGGAAGTGCTAGTCATTCACTCTAAACATTTTGAAACACACTCATACTCAAATCCATTTGTTGTTCATCATTTTTGTGTGATTCACGTTTTGAGAATCATTCTCTCTCTTAAGCCAATATTAGTTATTGTCCTTGAGAGATATTAGTGAGTGCTCATATTTGTATTTATCTACTTTTGAAGGAGCTTTCTCTTTGTACTTAATTCTTCATCTTGTAAACTTGTGAGTTGTAAGGGTTTCGTAATTCCCTTGTGGGTGAGTGTCTTCCACCTTCGAAAGAAGACAACTTGTAAAGGTTTCTCCACCTTGAAAGAGTGATCCATAGGGATTGTGAAATCCTCAAGACGGGGCTCTTAAGGCGTGGATGTAAACGGAGATCGAACCACGTTAAAATCTAGTGTTTGAATCTCTTTAACTCTTCTATTGCATTTATATTTATTTATTTGTTATATAAATTAGTTAATTGTGATTCACACTCTTGCTTTATTCATCTTCAATTAAATTTGTTAACTTGGTCATTTCCCCCAAATTTAATGTGCCAAAACTTTTAAAGTTAATTTTTATTTTTTAAAGTTTGTTAAACTCTATTCACCCCCCCCCCCCTCTAGAGCATATTTTGGGCCAACACAAAAGATTGTCAAGATAAACATTTCAAGAAAACATATTATCAATGCTAGTGAGGATAGATATATTCCTACCTTTCAAATGCAATCCCTCTAGACTTTGTTCCTCTTCACAAATGCAAATCAAGCTGGTGAAAGGATAGTTTATCGGACTATCAGGATCTGAAAAGAAGAATAATAATGCATTTCAACACCTAATTTGAGTACGTGCACATAAAGTAAATAAACCAAGACCTCGGCTTCCCAACACCCTAGCCTTGCTTTCAAGATTCTTAAAATAAACCCAAGGAAAAGAAAAACAGAACAACTTGATGAAACGAAGAAGAATGAGGTTTATCGATAGATTCTCTATCGATAGAGGCATGTCTATCAATAGAGAACACACCCCCTTTATCGATAGTACCCCTCGCAACCAACATTGCTGCAAACCCGAGGAGAACCTCTACCGATAGAGATCACTACTGTTAGAAGTATGCCCTAAAACCAATTGTTAGGTTGTATTTAGGGAACTTATATTTCATTATATTCATGTATGAAACTTTATTCATCTATGAAATGGCTTTTATTATCATGTAAACTTGTGTTTTTATAACTGTTCAAGATAAAGTCCTTGGATAGCATGATAGAGAATTGTATCTCAAGTGTTGAGATAGAGAGACTTACAAATCTCAAGTACATCTATCCTAGATGCTTGTCTTCTGTAGGTGTGCTCAATTAATTCTCAAGCGTAGGAATTGATACATCGCTAAGCATAATAACATGGGAGAACCTACGGTCATATCCATAGAGAGTGGGGCTTTCTAAAAGGATCCTTAGGTATTGATATCCAAAGAATGTGCAAGAAATTGTAAAATCATAAGAGTTGGTTGATTTGATTTGGTGATTGTTTTGAACTAACTAAATTAAGCTAACAATAATGAAATGTAAATGGTTGGATTCTTGGGTTTCATTCCATCCACAACTTCGGAACATGTATTTCTCACAATGATTTCTCATCTAGGATCCATTAAAGAATGGTCTTTGATAGGGGATTTAACTTTAAAAGCATTATGGTGTTAAATGAAAATAAACATTCTCTTGGGCATTTCATCAAACACTTGGAATGCATATAAGTTCAAGCACAATGTGTACCAAGTATCACTTGTTAACACATTGTCAAGAAGATGCTAAACCAAGAAGATTCAAATATGAAAACATTTATAACCATTCAAACACAAAACACAAGGAAAATGGGGTTGAATGATGAAAAATACTCATTAGGGCATTTTAGCAAACACTTGGAGTGCATGTGGTTCAAGCACCATTTGTGCCAAGCCAAAGCTTGTATACAAATGGTCAAGAGATACAAAACCAAGTGGGTTCATAAGATAAAAAGCATTTAGCATCATTCAACAAACATTCAAGGCATAGAAATGGAGAAAAATCATATTACCATAGTTGTGGGGTGGAAATCGACCATGGAATCCAACCTTGAGAACCCAGAAAGCCATAAATGCAATAACAATCAAAGTAAATGCAAGAAACTTGAAATGAAAGCTATTTATATTACTTAAGAATGAAAATACAAAGTTTAACAACCAAATGAAAGATTAAATAACCTAAACTAAAGCGTACAAGTGAAATGAACAAAGGAAATGCAAAACTAACACTAAACTAAGCTAATCCTAAGTTAAGAAATGAAAAATAACTAAAATCCTAACCTAAACCTAAGAGAACAACGGAGAAAAACCCCCCCAAACCAGCTGCAAAATGCCTTTAAATAGGCCCCCCAATTCGTGCCCTAATGTGCCCTTGAAATCCCCACATTGCCCCTCATAAAAAAAATATATTACAAGCTGAAAATGAAATTTCGGACCTTGGTACCGGTACCACGGGTTTTGGTACCGATACCAAATGTTTATGGGGCTTAAAAACTGATTTTTTGGGGTTGGGACTGGTACCACTTATTTGGGACCGGTACCACTTATTTGGGACCGGTCTCAAATGTGCATATTCTCCGAAAATGCTTTAAAATGCCTTACGAATGCCTCCGATTTCAAATGGTCATATCTCTCTCGTCCGAAGTCGGATTTGGACGTTCTTTATATGCACGTGAAGCTTAAGAAGTCTTCTTTCCAACCATGTTGGTCTCATTGTCTAATTCAATCTGGAGAGAAACAGTGTTTCCAAAATATCCAGATTGGTCGCACTTCATGACTTCATTTGCCCATATCTCCCAAACCACTTGGCATTTAGCTTTGAAATTTGATATATGGCATCTAAAAACACTTAGAAGTATGTTTTATAAGTCCCATGACCTTTGAAGACTTCCAAGGCTTGACTCGAAGCTCTCACTTTGCATGCAAAAGGCATCCATTTTAGCGCATTCAACCTGCAAGGTACAAAAACAAGGCAAAACATAAAAAACAACTATTTACAAGTATAAATGGCTCAAGCATGTACAAAATGATGGGAATAATGCAATAAAAGTATGCAGTATTATGGTGCATTCACTAGATATGTTCCTGATCATAGGTTTATATATTTGGGCGATAATAAACCGTTAAAATTAGCACAGGTTATACAAATTCCTATAGGAGAATGGTGAGTCTCATACTATCTGTGTAGAGACACTATAGTAAACCTGTGGATGCTTGTTGAAGAACAAGTACACTGAACGTGACCAATATGAGTACAGGTTATGGAAATTTATTTGTATGTCAAAAGTTGCTCATGTGTATAGTTACATCTGCAATCCTCATACCTGAGACACCACTGGTTATCTTATGTATGAATTCCTAGAGTTTGATAGTATCTTGTACACCTTTGAGGATGTAATCGATACTCATTGACTTTAGTAAGTTGTACATGGAGATAGGTGAGTGCAATAGGGGATCACCACCCTTAAAATGAAAGGGAGATTGTCATAGTTTATTCACAAATAATAACGTAATGAAGTTTTTGGCCAAAGCAGAAGGTAACCAAGAAAAGTGTTTTCAAAGGTTAACCTAATTAAGTTTTTATTTTTGTGAATAGCTAACACAGGATTAAGTTAGGGTTTGACATGAATCCATACCCAACTAACTTAATCATGACACTGTTTGGTGAAGGATTATCTATTACACGAAGGGTTCATTTATACAGGTATATTCACCCACACCTAGGGCACGTCATGACACATTGCTAGACGTCACTCATGACTAGTTAAGGCCTAATGATAAGTGTTATCATTGAGGGCAAAATTGGAATTGTATTAATAGAACCATAAATAGAAAGTTTCTATTTTGGGTGACATGAGATGTCCCCGAGCCACTACTAAGTTGGGATGAACCCAATGGGTCACGTAAGGGTATAAGTGAGTCACTTAAATTAAGGGAGATGAATATTCTTATTTATTATTGTTTAGGCCCTTGTTATTAAGAGTTAATAAGATGGAGACCAACTAATAAATACAAAGAATATTTAATATAAATATATGATAATAGGTCAAGTTAGCACTAAGCAACTTATCATCATAAAAGATAAAGGAGGCAAATAACCCTAGGGCTGTGTGCATGCATAGTGCACTCTCTCTCTAGCCGCCACCCTCTCTCTCTCCATGCTTGCCTCTTTTCAAGAGTTGTGAAGGTGCAAGGGTTTAGGTGATCTTGTGCTCGTGTGGATACCATTGGAGGCTACCATACTTTTGGAGCTCAAGGACTTGGAGGATTGCTTCGCAAAGGAATACAAGTAAGCCTTCATTTATTGTTTTAATTAAAGTGTTTGATTCGTTTTATCGTTTCAGTTCATCCTTGAATGAATCCATGGGAAAAAATTTTATTCTTTACCTTCCACTGCGTTCCCTCTTAGTATTCTTTCAACTACCTTTATCGATAGAGCACACGCATAAATTGCCCAGTAACGAGCGATTTCAGCACAAATGGTCCAAAACACTCCAACACTTCCCAAACCAAAAATCCAACCATACAACTTCAAATCTAACCCAAACAAGCTTAAACAACTATAAATCCAACGAATAATCGAAGATCCAACGGTACGATCGTGAGATCCACTAAGTTTTAGGCATAAAACCCCCATAAACCTAAAATAAGGTATATTCTCAAAACTAATTCCAAATCCCTCAACAGACAACAAAACTTAACCATAAACACTCCAAAATAACAACTCTAAGCTTCCCATTCCTCAAATCTCCCCAAATCCACCATGTTCACATCCAAAACCCATAAAATGGGTTTGAAAGAAAAGAATGAAGAAAAACAAAGAAACCACCAAGCTTACATTTTTCTGGAAAGACGACGACGACCATAAACTTCGACGACGATTTTTGGATTCGAATTGTGTCGATGGATCTCTGGTGGCATCGTGGACTCGGTGTGTGGAACTAGAGCTGTGGATTCAGTTCGTGGAAATACTGTGAAGACTGGCGTGGACTCGTTCGTGGTTTGTGCAAGATAGAGATTCTACTTGGGCTTGTGGACTCAAGCGTCAGTCTTTGTGAGTAGTATCAAAGTTCTTGTACTTGGTTCTTTTCATAGTGATTCTTAGTATTCCCAAGGTTTTTTCCCATTAGGGTTTTCCTCGTAAAATATGGTGTTCATTGCATGATTAATTTTTGTTTTGGATAATTGTTAATTGAACACTAAATCTTGGTTTGGTAATTGAAACTTTCAATATCTATCAAGAAATAGTATTCTTGAAATTTTAATTGGTATCAGAGCTTGGTTCACTCGTTAGGTTTAATCACATGAGTGTGCTCTTGCTTTGAGGAGATGGATTTCTTGAAAGATAGCGGTTCTAATACTAGACCCCCACTATTTGAAGGATTAAATTATCCTTACTGGAAATCTAAAATGATGATTAAATCAATTGATGACTGAGTTTGGTTTACTGTTGTTACGGGTTGGAGTCCTCCTATTGTGACCAAAGATGGTGTTACCACTCCCAAACCTGCTGAGGAATGGGATAAAAATGACCGAGAAAGAAGTAGTTGGAATAACAAAGGATTGTATGCCATTTTTAATGGTGTATCTGGGTCTAACTACCGTAGGATTATGACTTGCACCACTTCGAAAGAAGCATGGGATATTTTGCAAGTAACTCATGAGGCTACACATCAAGTTAGGAAGTCTCAAATCCAAATTTTAACATTTAGTTTTGAGAAAATTAGGATGGAAGAGCATGAGACCTTTTCTGAGTTTTATGCTAAATTAAATGATATTGTCAACTCTTTCGTCAATCTAGGTGAGAAAATCCTTGATAAAGTGGTTGTCAACAAAATCTTAATGTCTTTACCTGACAGATTTCAACCCAAGACCACTGCAATTGAGGAAAGTTAGGATGTTGACATGATGAGAGTGGATAAACTTGTTGGTTTAATTCAAGCCTTTGAATTGACATTAAGACAACCTAAAAAATCTAAATTTATTTATCTCAAGTCAATCAAAGAGGAGACCTCAAATACTGATGATGAGGTGACCGTTGATGATGAGGATAATGCTATTTTTCAAAATTGAAAAAGACCAATCCTACCAGGCAGGGAAATTCTTTCAAGCCTGGCTTATTCTCTAACTCAACAGTCAAAAAGACTCAATCTTTGACCAACACTGGGATGGAATGATTTAACTGTAATAAGTTAGGTCATATAGCCTCAGATTGTTAGAAGTGTGCCCTAAAACCAATTAGTAGGTTGTACTTAGGGATCTTTATTTCATTTATATTCTTGTATGAATCTTATTCATCTATAAAATGGCTTTTATATTATCATGTAAACTTGTATTATTTATAACTGTTCATGATAATGTCCTTGAATAGCATGATAGAGAATTGTATCTCGAGTGTTAAGATAGAGAGACATACAATTCTCAAGTACATCTATTCTAGATATGTTCCTGATCATAGGTTTATTTATTTGGGCGATAATAAACCATTAAGATTAGCTCAGGTTATACTATCTCCCATGGAGAATGGTGAGTCTCAAGCCATCTGTGTAGAGACACTATAGTAAACATGTGGGTGCTTGTTAGAGAACAAGTACACTGAACGTGACCAATATGAGTACAGCTTATGGAAATGTATTTGAATGTCAAAAGCTGCTCATGTGTATAGTCACATTTGTAATCCTCATACCTGAGACACCACTGGTTATCTTATGTATGAATTCCTAGAGTTTGATAGTATCTTGTACACCCTTGATCTCAAGGATGTAATTGATACTTATTGGCTTTAGTAAGTTGTACATGAAGATAGGTGAGTGTGCAATAAGGGATCACCACCCTTAATATCAAAGGGAGAATGTCACAGTTTATTCATAAATAATAACTCAATGAAGTCTTTGGCCAAAGCAGATGGTAACCAAGGAAAAGTTGTTTTTAAGGGTTTACCTAATTGAGTTTATATTTTGAAGAAAAGCTAACATAGGATTAAGTTAGGGTTTGACATGAATCCATACCCAAATAACTTAATCGTGACATTGTTTGGTGAATGATTATCTATTACACGAAGGGTTCATTTATATAGGTATATTCCCCCACACTTAGGGCATGTCATAACACATTGCTAGACGCCACTCATGACTAGTGAAAGCATAATGATAAGTGATATCATTGAGGGCAAAATTGGAATTGTTCCAATCGAACCAAAAATAGAAAGTTTCTATTTTGGGAAACATCAAGATGTTCCCTGTCACTACTAGGTTGGGGTGAACCTAATGGGTCACACACATAAGATCATAAGTGATCTTCTTGAATTTGTGGGAGGGGAATATTCTATTTATTTATAAGTTTGACTCTTGTTATTAAAGGTTAATTAAAAAGAGGTCAAGAATATACATAACAAGGATATTACTATTCTATGTGATGTTTGGTCAAGCTAGCACTCGTAACCAAACGTCATTAAAAGAGGAGAGGTCTATAAATAAGAGGGTTATAAGCCTAGGGCAAGACACTCCAAGGTGTGCCTCCCTCTCTCATAGTCGTGCCTCTCTCTCTTCCCTCTCTAGCTTGCTTTCTCTCACAAAGTGTTGTGAAGATCAAGGGATTCAAGGAGTCTTGTGACGGTGTGGACTTTCATTGGAGGCTTCCATATTTTTGGGGCTTAAAGCTTGAAGGGATTCGCATCAAAGACTTGGAGGATTGCATCAACCATCAAAGGAACATCAAGTAAGCTTTTATTTCTTGTTTGATTAATAGCTTTGATTCGTTTTATCGTTTGAGTTCGATTCTTGGATGAATATCAATGGGAAAATTTTAATTGTTTACATTCTGCTGCGTTCCCTACTGTATTCTTTCAAGATTGTCCCGAGAAGAAGAAAAATGAGGGCAAAAATCAAGCCATGAATGCCACTGTAACGCCCTATCCTGACAATTGCACCGACCCTCCCAAGTAGGTTGACACGTGTCAAGGCAAAGGTAAAACTGGTATTGCTTATTCATATTTTCATACTCAGGACGGAAAAGAATATAATATAACGAAGTAATATGAAATGTCAAATGCATACATATGCCCAATATGAGTAGTATAAACAGAGTCTAATATACCAATACATAATGCCAACAATCCTGGCATATAGGATATCAAATATAATAATAATCCAAGAGTAGGCAACATCAATGCAGTTAGGACTACCGATGCAAAACAGCCGAAAACACTGCCAATCCCAATGCAACTTGAGTAGGGTTCCCTACAGCTGAACTCCTCCCAAACACCTGTGAATCTATTAATGCAGCTAGGACGACCGATGCAAAACAGCCGAAAACACTGCCAATCCCAATGCAACTTGAGTAGGGTTCCCTACAGCCGAACTCCTCCCAAACACCTGTGAATATGCTATATAAAACACAGTGTGAGCTTGGAATGCCTAGTAGGAATACAACCTTAACCAACAGTAATAATATTGATACAATAAACATATAACTAAAGCGGTTCATATCCAGTTTCGATAAACAACAAGTAAAATGGTGTGGGTTTAGTTAAGTTATAATCACAGTTCAAAAGCCATCATTTCCAACCTTTCGAAGACCAGGCTCACGGACGTATATCAGGATGTTATTCTAAGCAAACAAGCCTCCGGCACAATGACAGCCAAAACCGACCACTATGGGGTCTATCCTCTCGAGGATACTGGTCAGTTATCTTACACACGATCAACTATCGAGCCACTACGGGGCAATAAGATTCGGGTTCGTATTAAGGCTCTACCTAGGACCATGGGCCCTTAAATAACCTCCTTGTATACTAACCGAGCCTAAACCATGCATAACAACATAATATTTAAACCATTGCCAAGCGTGAAAGAAATACAGTAATGAATGGCATATACATATCAAATCATCATTTCATAAAGCATATCCATCATTCAAAGCAAGAACGAAATAAGTAAACAATATGCCATCATTTATAATCACAAACAGCTGTAAACACACCACACCAGTATTTATAAATAGTTATGTTCCCTGCATCATAGTCATTTCATAAAATAGTTCATAATTGAAAACAGTCCAGTATATCATGCAGTGAATCACATATTATCATCACTAGAGAGGTTTAGTATTCTACCTTAACCAGGCAAAAGACTACCTAGTAGTGTCCTGTAAGAATGCAAGCTAACAAGTGAACGGATAGTCCTCGGGACTATCTTGATCTAAAAGAAAAATAATAAGAGACGTATATCAATCTCTTGCCTAAGAAAGTAAACCTCGAAATCAAAAACTAAACCTCACGAGCTTTTCGTACATATAAAGAACGCCCAAAACGGAGATCGGATGCAAAAGTTATGAGTAAACGAAGAATTAAAGAAGAAAATAGGCAACTGCAAAGCCCATTACCGATAATGCTATAAGCCATTATTGATAATGGCTATCTGCTGCTACCTGAGAAAACCAGCATTACCAATAATGCTAGAGAGCATTATCGATGGCATTATCGGTAATGGAAGCTCTCTGCCCAATCCAAACAAAAGCATTACCGATAATGCCCATTGGCATTATCAGTAATTTACCCTCCTAAAGCATTATCCCAAGCAGCTATGGCTTCTTTCTAAACTAACCTTCCATCCAAACCCACAAAGCCTCACAATAAACTCTTCTATCCATGGATCCAACAACATGCAACCTTCAAAACACATGATCTACCACCCAAGCACAAAAACAATGAGTTTTCACAAAGATCAACCATGAACACAACTTAAAACCCACAAAAACCCACATGCAAGCATCACCACTTCTCAACTCCTCCAAATCCCCATCACAACCATGGATCAAAGTCCAAAAATCTTTTAAACACCAAAATCACATGCTATAACCAAAAATCCAAATCCAAGACTTCCCATGACTGAAAATACAAAGAGAAAAAGATGAAGAAAATGAACATGCATGCAAGAACTCACCTCATTAACGGAGTAGAAGTGAAATCCGCGACTTTCCGATAAGAAATCCGGTGGCTGCACCTCCCTCTCACGGCCACTCTCTCTTTAGCTCTCTAACTCTCTCTTGTTCAAGTGTGAAGAAATGAAATGAAGTGGGTTGCTAAGGGGTTTTTAAATAAAAGGGGTGGGACATGTTTGGCATTTCCAAATTGTTTAAAAACATTTTATCTTAAAAAATTTTCATAAACTTAATTTAAAATCCACAAATAAGGGTTTTAAAAATGTGGGTTATCACAACCACTCTTAGTGACAATGATGAGGAAGAGAATGAATCGAACATAGATGTTGAAGAGTTTGAAAACTTCACTTTCTTCGTTGTGTCTGTGTCTGAAATAGGTGAGTCATCAAAGTGTAAAGTTGAGTCTAAGTCATCTTTAGTTGTTACTAATGATTTTGTGACATGTGAGTCTCTAGATTTGGAAGAGGGTGTGTGAACCAGCCACCGCCGAATCGGGAGGCGTTTTCACTTAAATCATCGTGGATTGTGGATGACTTTATCCGTCTCGATTTATCCTTCTCTATTATCCACATTTATCCTTCTCTATTATCCACTCAAGATTGAGTTTTAGAAAATAATAAAAGTTTGACAAAAACTTGGAGTCGCTACCTTATTTTTAAGGAATAAGGAAACCATAAAAAGAGTTTTATTTTCAATAAAACAAATGACCCCATATTTTGGAAAAGCATGGTCTTCGAATCAAAGTTGGATTCGGGGGCTAGGTTATGAGATAGGAAAGTTCCAAGACACCTTTTGTAGGCACCTATCTCAACCTAATTAAAGGTCTCCTAATTAATTTTGGGCTTTATCAAAATCTCATAAAAACAACCCTATCATATCTAATCAACCAAGAAAGTAGTGTAGATAATACTAAGTAATAAATAATAATAAAAAAGAAACAAAGAATCCTAAAGACCTTAGGAAACACAAAGTTATCCTAAGATTGGACTTGCGCCCTATTGACTGCCTACGTACCTTACCAGTTTCTTGATAAGAATCAAAGTCCACGTAGTTCGATACTTAGGACTCTCCTATTGTAATGAACTAAATAGCTGAAATGACTCTATTTTATCTAGGACTCTAGCTTCGAGAGTTTGAATTTTATCAAAACACTTTTTCATAAGGGATGGAATTTCATTCCAATTTGAATACTTTCAAATGACTTTTTTAGAATCCTTCTCGAAGTAGATTCCTAATTAGATAGAATTCGATTCCTATTGCAATTCTTACAACAAAGAACAGTCCTAAGTTGGGTCAAATGACCCCCCTAATCCTAGGGTCTCTAACTAGTCCTAGGTTAGTCTAAACACCTAAAATACTAACAAAATGTATGCTGGAATTTCTGGAAAATACACTAAAAAAGTGTAATAAACAACGCAAACAATGCATGAACATGTCCTAAATGCAAACTAATCTTTCTATATGAACCTAGGCATGTTTCTAGGTTGGTTTAATCCTAAAAAATGTTTTTTTAACCCACTTTAAGATTACTTTTAAGCCTTGGACAGAATTAAAAGTATTCAAAAAGTGGAATCAAAACCCATAAAAACAATGTAATAAAAAAGGGATATGACCTATAATGCATCCTAATATGATATACCAAACATTAATCATGTATTATCCTTAAAATATCCAATTTTAACACAAGGGAAGGGACTCACCTTTGCTCGCTCCCTCGACCACAATTCATATGATATTCCAAGCAAAATATGATTAAAAATAATGATATAAACAAATCATAGCACAAACTATCCTAAGAATACCAAAACAATAGACCCTCACCCTATATATGCAAAAGACTTGAATCTCTTATCTAATATGCATTCCTACCTAAAAAATAGAAAATAATATGCATAAAACCAACTCCTAACATGCATTCTAGACTAAAAAAGGATTATAAACATACTCCTATTAATCCATACTAATTAGCATGCTTTAAAACAAATAAACTAGACTCAAGCTTATTCATAAATGCAGAAAATTCTATGTTAACAAATCCTAATTTTCATGCAGTAGACAATTAACCCTTTTACTCTTTAACCTATGAACACTCAAACTAGACATCTATTCTTATCATATCATGACCATAGAGAAGAATGATAGAGAAGAAAAAGAAGAAGAAGAAGAAATATGCAAACTTTTATGTAACTTATCAAAAACAAACACAATGGTTGATGATACTTACTTCTTTTCCTTTTTCTTCTTTGCTCCTAGCTTCTTCTTCAACCTCCAAAGACTTCAAAAATGTGGCTAAGGTTGCTAAGGGGGCTGGTGTAATGCCTCAAGTCTTTACTCTTCATGTTGGCTCTCTAATGCAAAGTGTGCTCTCCAAAACTGATTCTAGGGCCTTGTATTTATAGGGAAGCTTCAAATTGATCAATGGCTCACATTGAAACTCTTAGGAATGATCCAAGAGTCTCAATTGAGTCTTTTAAGGTCTCCAAATTCGTGCCAGAGTCCCCAAGGCCGAGCTAGACACTTGGAAGAGTCCTAGGCAGGAAAAACACTGAAAATTAGCAACTTCAGGCAAAGGGCTCGGGCGACCATCCACTAGGGGACGGTTGTCCATCCCTCATGGACGGTTGGCCGTCCCTAGGGGGATGGTCATCGAGCCCCCAAGCCTAATTTGCCCTATGTGAGCCTATCTCAGCCCGTTTCGACCCGATTTTGGCTTTTTTCGGCTTTTCGGGCCCGTTTCAAGTCCAAATTCGACAATTCAAGCGCCAAAATGATCGTGATTCAATTCTCCATGTTTTAAGAAGTGTTTGA
>JAESVK010000215.1:968393-1019300 GCA_017140935.1 Hamamelis virginiana
GCCAAAATGATCGTGATTCAATTCTCCATGTTTTAAGAAGTGTTTGAAGTGAAAATGCATTGACCAAAGTCAAAGTTTTAGGAAAAATTCGACCGATTAGCTGTTTTGGGCTTACTGGGCCCAAATTAGGGTTTTGAAATTTGTTAACCGATTGTTCTCAAAATCATTTCTTCTTCTCGAAACAAGTTTTAAAAACATTTAAGAAAGTATTTTAAATCTTTTGAAGGCCTTCAATTGATAAAAAGATCGAATCCTGATCATTTCCAGTCGAAACCATAATCTGAGCTTAAAAGGGCCCTTTGGGCCTTAAGAGCCAAACATGAGCCCAGAGGCTCTATGAACCTTGCCACTGATCAACTTAGCTACCAAACACACCCTAAATATCCATGCCAAAGCCTCGAGACTATCCGGGACAAGATCGACAGTCATTCAGAGCTTTTGTGATCCAAAGGACAGTGTTGCCCTTCATGTTACAAAATGCCTTATTTTCTATCAAGCCTGGCTCAGAATGCCATGAAATTTAACAGGGACATTCCTAGACTCTCTAAAAACTAAATGTAAAAAGAACCGACTCAATTTGATCTAAAAACCTACATGCGATAATGACCTCTAATTAACTGCTCACAAGAGTAAAAATGGCAATTTAGGGTTTTAACACCCTATTTCACCTCAAATCACAGGCAACCATTAATAACCATACTCATGATAAAAAATGGATGTCTACAGGGTGATAAACAGAACATTTTTCTTAAAATTTATCATAAATCGTACAAATTGAAAGTTTGGGGCCGAATTGACACAAACTGCATAGTTTAAGGTACTAAAATGTATCTAACCCAAAATAAAAAAAAATCACGGGAAGCTTATATGGATTGTTTGGATGGAAAAATGGCACTTTAGTCCACGATGGATCCATGTAAGTTCTACATAGAGACATGGAAATAGGATTGTACGTGACTTGCACATGTCATCTCAACTATTCAAATAAACGACTGTCCACTTTTATCCTACTTTAAAACAAAATTTTAAAAATTTATCCAAAATCTTGCAATGTTAAAGTTTGTCATGAATTTAAACTACTCTAAGAATTCCAGACTTGGAGGTAATAAAGTATAGATAAGCTAAGGGTGCGTTTGGATAAGCTACGACTTCTTTTATTTTTGTACTTTTAAAAGTGAAAAAATGAAAATTTTGGTATCTGAGTTCATTTGGTAAGTCATTTTGCTTTTTACTACTTGAAAGTTGTTATATGTGTTTTTAAAATTTGTGGAAGTGAAAAAAAAACTTTCACAACTTTTTAAAGTAGGAAGCGGGAGTAAAAAGTGACCGGCCCACACATCGAATCCTAACCAATGCGAAAATCCAAATTTTCACCATTTTTCACTCTTTTTCCCACGATCCCTTCTCTCCCTCTCTCATTCTCACTGCCCAATCTCGCGACCAGCACCCATCTCGCCTCGCACCAGCGTATGAGGGAAGCACGCACATACGATGAATTCGAAACACGCACAAGGTCGCCCATACTATTCAAGACGAAGTGATTTTATTTTATTAATTTGTTTTTATTTTAATTTTTCTGGTTGAATTCGAAACACGCACAGGGTCGCACAGTCTGAAAAAAAGATAAATGGCAAGGGCAAGACGAGGAAGTGATTGAGTAGAAAAATGAGGAAGAGTGTGCAATCTCAATTGTGGAGTGTGTGTGATGAGTGATGCGCAGAGGAAGGGGATGAATGTCTCCAATATAGCGTAACCCTTGTTTTATCATTCCTCTACTGCTTCAATCTTATCTCCAATTGCATATGGTGGTTTTCAGTTGAGTACTCATGTTCACAAGCAACAATATCGTTGCCCGGATTTTCGAGCGCCAAATTCGCACGCCTGCTCCCAGCACCAGTGTACGTGTTTCTTCTTTTCACCATTCCCTTTTCTTTTGATGCTCTCTTATTTTGTGGTTATATATTTCCAGTAATCTTGGTTAGTGTTCAGTATTCAGTAGTCACTGCTTTGTGAATTATGATAGGGCTTCATGTTCAACGATTCGAGTATTGTTTGCTGTTATATTATATATACACTTTATTTTCCCATTTTAATGGCCATGTATTGGCCTCAATTGCTATTTCAGCTTTAGTTTTTTTCCAATTCATCTCACATTTGGCTTTGTTCCTTAATCTCTGCATTGCCCTCAACTGCTTTGTCAAGTGGTGATCCTAGCACTAGTTTTGCTGCATGTATTTATGTACTCTATTTTTTTTTTTTTTTAAATAACGATACTGATTTAATTTATTTTAAAGTTATTCTTGTCAAGAAATCCTGCTGTTTCATAAAGACATTATAAATTGATTGCTAAAGATCTTGGTAGAAAATTTCATAGCATCAGTCCACTTAGCTGAACCAAGGTAGTTGGGATTAAGGACCTTTCTTTCTTTTCTTTATTTTTATTTTTTTATTTTTTTTTTAAATTTAAAATTTATTTTTTATTTTTTTTTGTGGGGATGGGGGCGGAATAGTTGAATATACCTGACTTATCAGGCAGAAAGTTGATAATTCCACAAGAAATATTGAGAATTCTCCAAGCCCTTTGCTGGCCAATATCTAGAAAAGACACTAAGAAACTCTTGAAAACAACAGCGGCTGGAGAAGTGACTCAAAGATAAGTTCCTTCATCTTATTAGTAACTATTTTTTGTTTGAAGTAAACTTGTATTATGCTATAAAGGGAAAATATCACCGTTCTTTTATGAAAGATCCTCCTTCTATTATGCTCCTTCAAATTATGTGAGAGGCTGATTTCTCACTCAAAATTATTTCTTGTTCTTGGATTTGACTCGCCCATACTAAGATGGTCGAGGATTATATGTTGGAAGACCCACCTCGTTTTAAACATTGAGAGCGTGCTTTGTCAAAAAGGTCAAGTGATTGTCATAATGGAGCAAAAGTGGTTTATTTTGCCTTCCTTACCTAGGCTTTTATAGCATAGAGATGGATGTGAGTGTGGGGCATTTTTTTGGGGATTTTCAACCATTGGTGGACCTCTTGGAGCGCCTTTATAATTTTGGATTGGGCTAGATGAGACTTATAGGAGAGGATGGGAAGTATATGAGATGTCTGGGTGCTTGATAGCATGATTTTTTTTTTTTTTCGTGAAGTCTTTTTTGTAATCCCAACCAGAGACACTAGAGGGTGGGGGGGGGGGGGGGGTTGAATAGTGTCTAAGGCAAACCTAAGTCCAATTTTAAAATTAACACAATAAATAAAAGCAATATGAATCAATTAAATAATAGAGCAAGTAAAGGAGAGCAAGAGAAGAGAAAGCAAACTTCAATTTTAACGTGGTGTGGCACTCCCGCCTAAGTACACGCCTTAAGCACCAAGCTCATTGGTTTCTGAATTCACTATAACACTCCATTGCAGGTGGAGAAACCTTTACAATCAACAAGAGTACCAAACTCTTCACAAAAAATGGAGAATTCCCCCTTCTCCAATCACCAAGGGTTATAAACCCAACCCTTATACAACCAAGTGATGAGAATAGATGAAGAGTGATTACAATATGCTTCTTTACAAGCTAATATAACCAATACAACTCACTAGAAAGCTCTTTTATGGCAGCACAAGTGAAAGCACAAGAGTTTTTATGAACTAGGGCTTGAGAGTAATGAATGTAAGATATTTGAAATCAATACTAGTTGGTAGAGAACTCATAAATGAGATAGAGCCAGGTATTTAACCATTGTGGTTCAAGAATGGCTAGAAAAAGGTGGTCGAGGTGCATTAAATCCGCCAAAACTCAAATAAGGAATTAGCCGTTAGGGTCATTTCTCGAAGAGATAGTCGACTGGTTCATTGAGACAGTCGACTGTTTGAGGTTGCTTGAACATACTGCCTCGAGCAGTCGATTGTCTTAATGAGGTAGTCGATGGTTTGTGGTAAAATAGTCAAAACAAAATTCTTTAAAGAGTTTTTGAAAGGTAATACTTGACTATTTAAAAAACATGAGCAAATGTAAAAGCGTGGGCCTTAGTAGACATATTTTACTCTTGAGTGACTTGTGAGCTTGCCAATAAAAGTTCTTGTACAATAAAAGCCTAAATGACTTAACACTTGAGTGATGTTTATAGTACAATTCCACCATCTTTGATAGCTTGAATCCATCCATGGAACTTGATGACTTGAATAGCTTGAATCTAATGATCTGTCAAGAGAAGCTTTCAAATGAACAATGTTATACCAAATGGTCGGTTATCATCAAAATCTAAACATATGTAACCTTGGGTCTAACATCTTTAGCTTAGATTAGAGATAAATAGTTTCCCTTGAAGATAATATTACGATTGTTGATTTCCTCCAAAGTGAAGTAACCCTTTATTTGGTTAGATCTTTTCAAAAGAGGACATAACCCTTTTTGATTTCCAATTATGGAAATTTTTAAGGTACATGGGTGGGGGATAGGATTACTTGAAAAGGCAAAGGAAATGGGAATTTTATTTGGTTAAGTCATTTTTGGAAGGCTTATCAAGTTATATAGGTCATGATTTTCCATTATGTTTTATGTGGTTAAAGGCAGTGTCGTCTTAAGTAGCCTTATTTTAAGTGCATAGTGGTATGGAACAAGTGCTTAACTATTGATAATTTGTTCAGAAGGAATTTTGTGATGCTTAATTGGTGTATCATGTGCAAAGAGGAGGCTGTGTCGTTTGATCATCTTCTTGTGCATTGTAAGGTGGCTTTTGAGTTGTCGGTGTTGTGTTTTGCTATTTTTAGGATGAGGTGAGTCATGCCTTCCATGGCTCTTCAATTGGTTGAGACTTGGTGGGTTAGATCGGATAACAAGAATGAATTCTGCTCTACGCAATTTTAGAAGTCATGATGGTGGTGTTTCCTACAATTTTTTAATGCCTCTTGGCGAGGGTTTTGATATTAAAGTCAATATTCTTGCGTTTTAGTTGGGCTTAGGTATGCTAAGAGTCAAAGTTTTAGAGATTTTCCCTTTTTTCTTTGGGGTGGCTCCTCTCATGTTTTACGTCAGGGATTTTTCCTTTTTCGTTGGGGTGGCTCCTCTCATGCTTTACTTCAGGTTTCTTATTTGAACTTAATGGATTTTTGTAACTTCTCTTTGGCCTTAGTGGCTATTATATACCTCGTATGCACTGGCCTTAGGCCCTTGGTTTCTCTATGAATTTTATTGATCTTATTAAAAAAAAATGATGAAAGTAGATATTGATTTGTTCAAGGATGAAGTGGCTGGTACTCTCTCTCTCTCTCTATATATGTATATAAATATATGGAGTTATGGGTGGTGTGGCAATTACATATATATCCTTTTTTTGGGTAAAGATATCATATTGGATAGCGGTAAGTATTGTTTTTGTAGAGGTCAATTTTGGCAGAACAATGCAATAAAAGTCCTATTCCCTTTATATAGTAGCGTGTGTGTGTGTGTGTGTATTATGTATATGACATAATTTTACTCTCTACATGGCTATGAAGGAGACCAATATTTAGTGTTATAATTTCTCAAACTATAAATCTTTCTTATAAAATATATGTTTCTTATTAAAAAGGAAAATGTATTGAAAGGAAGAGAAAACTAAAATTGTTTCAGCAGAAAAATCATTTTTTTTTTTTTTTTCATACTATATATATAGATATCTATGGATCAGAAGGAAATTCAGCGTGGCTTGTGTAGTTTGGAGATATTCTTTTTAATTTTTTTAATAATCAAGGAAAAAGGTTGACTTGTGTTCTGCTATGCCTCCACTGCAGAGCTTTGAATTGTAATCTGATTCTTGCAGGTTCACTGTGCTAGGCGATTTTATGAGAATTTAGTTCCAAGCTATACCATATATGAGGTTGATTGCCCAGACCATTCATTCCGCAAGTTCACTGATGATGGTCAGTACCTCATAAGTTTCAGCAGAAATCATCAGGATCTGATTGTTTATAGACCAACATGGCTGTCATTTTCATGCAAAGAAGAAGATTGTGATACACATGATCTTCCCTTGAAAGCAAAGAAGTTTGAGAGCTTCTTCACTCAACTATATTGTGTATCACTTGCTTCCAGTAACGAGGTTATATGCAAAGACTTCTTTCTTTACAAGGAAAGTAACCAATTTGGTCTGTTTGCAACTTCTACTGCACAGATTCATGAGACACCTGCTATTGGAGGTGCTATTCAGGGAGTTCCGTCAATAGAGAGGATAACTTTTCACCTCTTGAGGTGTGTATTCATAGTTTTATGTCTTTACTTTTATATTTTTCTTTATATAAAAATTTAAATCATAAAAGTTTGTGATTTATTTTAAAAAGTCCATCTTTATGCCCTGCTTATCAATCTGATTTCACTTGATATGATTAGATTGGAAGATGGAGTTATACTGGATGAGAAGGTCTTTCAGAATGATTTTGTTAATTTGGCCCACAATATGGGTGTCTTCCTGTATGATGATTTACTGGCTATCGTGTCCCTTCGGTATCAAATAATACACATTCTCCAAATTAGGGACTCTGGGGCCCTTGTTGATCTACGAGCTATTGGGGCATTTTGCCGTGAAGATGATGAACTTTTTCTCAATTCCAATACTCAGGCAAGTGGCTTTGATTTTCAAGCTTTGGATTAGACTAAGCTGTTTAATAGGCATTACACTGATTTCATATTGCACTTGAGAGTTCACTAAGAAAATTGATAATTTATTGCCCTTTGCTGGAATAGAATTGATAAATCTCTATTTCACCCTACCTGCTTAACAAAGAACTAAGCTGTTTGTTTATGAAGAAACGTACATTATCCTTTGATAGATAAATAGAAAGGATAAACAGAAGATTTTGTGAACATAATCCATATGTCAAACGCACTTAAAATTCTTTTATGAAGGTTTGAGATACCTGACAAGTATAATTTATTTTTCCCTGGGGAAACCAATTGTTATTGCTCTTATGTCTTTTTTAAAAATTGAATTTTTTCTGTTTATAGGATTATATATTATGTGCTAATTTGGTTCTATAAACTAATATTTAAAGGAGATAGTTATCCAATGTGAAAAAAGAAAAAGAAAAGAAAGAAACTTTGCTTGATGCACAGGTGTGCTGCACAGGTGCATGTGTGCTCATGCATGTGCACACATCTACACACACAACATAACAGGGAGAGATAGAGGGAGAGATTTCACCAATTTTTCATTGATTCACTTTTTTGGCTAAGTTTTAGGAGGAGATAAGGTTTTAATCGACTCGGAGAGGGTTCAAACTAGAGGTTGCCACATATACACTCAGCCTCAATGAATCTAAGTGCATGACATAAAGTAACACTACAAAAAAATGGCCTTATTCAATGTGAAAGCATTGACTGTAATTTTGATCTTCCATGTGCTTTGACATGGTTGTTTGGTGAGGCTTCTGCTAGTTTAGTATGTAGTATGTACTACATAGAGCAGAACTCCTTCGTCTTTGGCTATGATATCCCATGCACATGGGCTTTGGTGAGTTATATAGAGTTTGAAAGAGGTCGTGCATAATAATATATAGAAAGCACTTATAAGGTCCATATAATTGCAACAGTTATGTTGATAGTCAAGAATGATGACAGATATTGTCCTCAATTAAAAAGGGACAAGGATATAGATATAAGCAGAATATAAATATAACTGTATACTCTTAACTGCAAAATATCCCATAGATCAGATTTAATCTGCTTACTGTTCAAGGAGTTGGTATTTTTACAGCAGTCATTATTCAAAATGTATAAAACCGCCCCGGGGGGGGGGGGGGGGGGGGTTGTTATATGGGTGAAATTTATTTCAAGTCTATACTAAAAGATGTGGGGATCCTATTTTTGTTGGTGTAACCACTATTTTCGTGCACTTTTCTTGAGAAACCGATGTGTACATATCAGATTATACTAGTAAGGAGGGTTGATTAGTTGAAGTTTAGGGCCCTGCAAGGACAAGAGGAAAGCTGCAAAGAATGTGGGTTGAAGCAATGAGAATGAACACAATCATGGTTCAAAGTTTCAGACGATACCAAGATATCTCGGACAAGACATTTTGGTCTCTGTCCACTCTGAGATGAGATTTTATAGTGAGTCAACTGTATGTAGGAATTGATGCATCTCTGTCATCTCGGCCGAGATCTCGACCAAGACAAGACCTCATAGCTGAAAAGGAAAAGAAGAAGAAGCAGTAGCATCTGTTGACAGTGACTAGCAACATCAGTAGATGTCAAGGAAAAAAAGAAAGAAAAGAAGAAGAAGAAGAACATGGTTTGAAGAGCCGTATCGGTGGCCTCCTAGATGAGAAATCACAGCGAGTCAAAAATATTGGCGAGAAGCAAAGAATTGTTCATCTCAGCCGAGATGGACGAGATAGTGCACCCCCAACGCAGTGAAAAATTAAAAGCAAAAGGAATGAAGATGCAGCAGCAACTGCCATCAACAACGTAGCAGCAAAGCTAGGAAAGGAAAAGATAAAAAGAAAGAAAGAAGAAGAAGCAGCAGCAAAGAGGGAAAAAAAAAAAAACAGAAAAAAAGAAAAGAGAAAAAGAGAAGAAGACGAAGTAGAGGCAACCGCTGGAGATGATTTCTTCCCCCTTTTTTCATCTTATTCCCGTTATTCTTCTTTTTATTTTTTCCCTTCGCTACTGCCTCTTTTTCTAGCATTGAGCAGGGTAGGGTGTTGTTGCTGAGTGTTGCCACGACCACTCCTTTTGTTTTCTTTTCTCCTTCCTTTCATCTGATACCAGTAACCTGCTAATAGAGCTTTCTGGAAACTGAAGTGAGGGACTGAGAGTTATAAAGTGTCAACATATATCTTATACCTAATTTACAAATTAGCCCTTACTTTTTGTCATTATCATTAAGAAGCATGCCTCTTATTTTGTTTATAAAAACTGTCTAACACTATTACTTTCAGTAATAAAAAAAAAATTATGTATCCTTTATTGACAATAATACCACTAGGTCAAAAGTTTGTTTTTTTTTTTTTTTTTAACATAACAAATAGGCAAAGGAATTTGGAAATCTTAGGGTCCCTATGGTATAAAATTGGATACCACTAGGTCCATAGGTCCCTAACATAAGCATTTTATACAACTAGGTCCAAAGGTTTTTTTAACATAACAAATAGGCAAAGGAATTTGGAAATCTTAGGGACCTTATGGTATAAAATTGAATAACCACTAGGTCCATAAGTCCCTAATATAATCATTTTATACAACTAGGTCCAAAGAATTTTTTTTAACATAACAAATAAGTAAAGGAATTTGGTAATCATAGGGACCTTATAGTAGCGCATTAGCAACTTTTATTTTTATTTTATCATATTATGCACTCTAAGTAATTTATTTTGCTTATTTAATGGTTCCAATGTGATTGCCTGATCTTTTTTTATTTTTCTATGGTTTTTAACTTTTTTTTTTTTAAATATTATTTCATGCCTAAAGTTACTTGTTGCTCGATACGCAACGAGACATTTGCGACCGCAACGTTTACAACCGAGACATGACAACGTCCGTGACTGCGACTTTGAACCATGAAGAATAAGAAGTTAGCAGTAGCACTAGCAGCAGCATTAGCAGCAGGCATAGCAGATGCAAGTTCTTCTTCTTCTTCTTTGTCTCTCTTAATTGTGTCCACTGCAACCTAAAAAGTGAAGACACTAATAACTAGATGCCGTGGCTAGGGCTGCAAACAAGCCGAGCCAAGCCGAGCTTTGGGTTGCTCAAGCTTGGCTTGGTCAAAAGCTTGATTATTTAAGTTCGAGCAGTGCTTGAGCCTAAGTTAAACGAGCTGAGCATTGATATCTTTGAGCTTGGCTTGTTTATTATAGAGCTTATTCGCGAGCTATTCACGAACGACTTGATTAATTTGCAACCTTAAATTACAATAAGGGAAAGGTAAAAATTAGCTTAGAAAGCTTAAAAAATGACTTCTATATACTTGGTTTATATTGGAAATAAAAAATTCAAGCCAAAAAAAATAAAGTTATGAATATGTTGAGCTTATTCAAGCCTAAATTATAATTTTTTTATGAGTCTAAACACGAGTTTTTAATGAGCTTATTCATGAGCCTACTAACAAGCTTGTTCATGAACACAAACAAGGCGAGCCTAGGCGTGCTTGAGCTTGGCTTGTTTATTAAACAAACCTAAATTTTAGGCTTGGGCTCGGCTTGTTTACTAAATAAGCGAACTTGAGTTGAACCTTTATCGAATGCTTTTGCGAGCCGTTCATGAGCGGCCCGGCTCATTTGCAGCCCTAGCCGTGGTGGGTGTAAGGTGTTGTGATTGTATGCTGTGGTCTACGATTGCTTGTAACTTTAGAAAAGAGTGATGCTAGAATTGCTGAAGTGATGACAAGGGTGCAACCGTACAAGATTGACCTATGAGATTACTTAAAGTGTTGACAAGGGAGAAGAAGAGAGAAGAAAGAGTTGTGCAATGCTTTTCGTTGTGTGGTCTGCAAAGGGGCCCATTTGCTATTCATAGGTCCATGAAAGCCCTAGGCTCTCATAAAGGCTTACTTTGCAAGAAAGAGTGAATTCTCATTAACTTATAGAAGAGATACAAGCCTATTTATAAAGTGTTTAATAGCCAAAAAATTAGGAAACTGCTAAACTACTAAAAAAGAAACTATTGAACTCCTACAAAAAAAACTACTAAACTCTAATAACCTAATATTAGGAAACTACTAAAATACTTGTACTAAAAACCAAAGTGATCCTTACTAATAAAATATAATTACAATACATCTCACAATGCTTTCCAAAAGAGGTAGGTGGTGTTGGCCTAAGACCTTTATCAGTGGTGAATTGAGCTCTACTTGGAACATGGTTGGAGATTTGTAATTGAAAAAGGGTGCTTGTAGAGAAAGCTGTTTGAGCTTGAATTTGAGATTGAGTAAAGATCATGGAGATTGAAGGAAGTGAGGGGTAGTAATGGCATGGATCTATGAAAGCCATCTTAAAGTTTTTTGAGGCTTTTAACAAGATGATTAGCTTCCAAGTCAGTAAGGGTGAGGATGTTAGGTTTTGGAAGGATCATTGGTGAAGAGCTAGGACTCTCAAGGAGGATTTTCCAGATTTGTTTGAGAGTGCTTTGGATAAGAATGTTTGGGGGAAGGATCACTTGGAGTGGGTTGGAGAGACATTTTTTGGAATGTTGCCTTCACTATAAACTTTTATAATTGGGAGATGGAAAGGTTTTTTTTTTTCTTTTTTTTTGAAGAAATTTACACAGTTAGACTCGTTAGAGGGGTGGAGGGAAGAATTACTTTTAAAGAGAGTAAAAGTCAGGAGTTCTTGGTAAATTTATTTTTTGATGGCTTAGTGACCAAATAAGGTCGAAGTTTTCTTGCACTCCTATTTGGGTCAAGACTGTGCCTTTAAAGAAGTCCTTTACGTGAACAGAAATTTGGAATAAGTGCTTAACTATTAACAATTTAGCTTAAAGGAATTTTGTTTCGTCCAACCATTTTGTGATGTGTAAGAAGGCAGTAGAATCAGTTGATGATCTTTTGCTTCATTGTGAGGTTGCATCAGAATTGTGGGCTTTGTGTTTTGCAATGTTTGAAGGGAAGTGATTCCTAAGAATGGCATTTAAAAAAATAAATTTAACAAAAAAATAGCATTTGGTGAATACCAATACCGGTTTTATTGAAAATTTTTAAGGTTACATGTGTCGTAAGATTGTAATTTTAAAATGAGGGTAAGATTGGAATAAAATATTTCTTTATGAGGATAAAATTGAGTTATTTTATTTATTTATTTATTTTTTGAACTTTAGTGGGAGCCTATTTTTAAGGAATGTGATTTTCAATAGAATAAAATAGGTATAAATATTATTTTACAAGGATAATATAGGGTTTTAAAATTTTAAATTTAATGGGACCCTAGCTTCTCAGGAATGTGATTTTCAAAAGCTATTTTAATTTAGTTCTTGAAAATGGACTTCTAGATGATGGGCTTCTCTTGAAAGTCCTTTCAAAACATGCCAACAAACAAAAGAAAAATATTTAGAAGGACTTCTGCCTTTAGGAAGCCCATTTGGAGCATTCCAAACAGGGGGCCAAACGCCGCCTAAAATTGGATAATAGGGAAGCGCTTTCAGTTTGGGGGATCATTCTTCATCCGAATTTTTGGCTAGTTTGGCAAGAGAGCAATAGAAAATGTTTTGAGGATGTAGAGTTGTTCATTGATAAACTTAGATTAGGTTTGCTTAGAACTGTTTTTGTTTAGAAAGAACAGAATATTTTGGGATTGAGAGACATTCCATATTTTTGAGAGCTTGCTTATGTTGTAGCTGTATTTCTCTTGCTCTTTTTGTATACTACATGTGCATTGTAACTGTATTTCTCTAGCTATTTTTGTATACTATGTGAGTACAGAGGCTCTTGCCTACTTTTGGTTTTTGAAAAATATTTTTTAATACAATTTTACTTTATAAAAAAAAAGATATTATTTCCTAGAAGAGCAAGACACAGGATATTTTATCTCGTTTCAGTGCTATGGCAGACTATTGTGCCATGGCCACTACTGCTGCCAAGGTTGTTTGACTTTGGCGTCTTCTTGCTAACTTGGGGGTTTCGTCTTTACATTTACCTCAATTTATTATGACAACCAAAGTTCTATCAAATTGTTATCAATCTGGTATTTCATGAGCAGATCAAGCACATCAAGATTGACTGTCACTTCATTAGTTGTCATTACCTTGCTAGGACGCTCTCATTACCTAATCTCTCCTTGTCGTTACAGCTTGCTGACATCTTCACAAAGTGTCATGCACTTCTGCATTTTTATTTTTCTAGTTTCCAAACTCTAGGTCTATGATTCCCCTTGAGTTGGAAGAGGGGGGGAGGTTAACAAGGCATGTATACCATTATTTTTTTATTTAGTTCTCTTTTCTTATGCTTTCATCTCTTTGTATATATATTTGGGGTGGGGGTTGGGTGCTAACTGTTAAGTGTTAACAAAGCATTTAGACTATTATTATTTTATACAGTCCTCTTTTCTTTTGCTTTCTTCTCTTTGTATATATATTTGGGTTGTGCTCTCATTATTGAGCAATATACATTCTTTCTCTATCTTTGTGTAGAACACTTACAATTAGAAATTTCTTTAAAACATTAAAAATTTCTTTTTTAACCATCATTGGCCCATTCTTCATATTTCATATGATAAGGTGTAAGTGTTTGCATTCTACAACTAATATCCTATTTATAGATTTTTTTTTAACAATTCAGTTGTCTTCTCATTTATCTTATGTTCTCCACATTTTTGTGTGTGGATGGGTGTATTAATGTGCCATGCACTTGTGCATCTAATTAAATATATTTTCAGATTAGAGTTTATCAAATTTTGTAGAACTTTAATATGTTTCTATGCAATTTGAAATTTCATTTGTAGTATTTCTCTTTTGAAAACTGAAACTCACCTGCATTGTGAAATTTAGAACTATGTTCCTGCTTATGTGCTTAATCCTGATGCTCTTTTTTCTTTCTTTGTACATAATACAGTGCATAAATTTAGTGGCTCAAATGGTCATTGTAAATAGCTTGGGAAACTCTTACCATTTGAAGTTCCTAACAATCATCAAATTCACTGCCCCATCCTAAGTGGGTAGTGAAAACTTGCAGATTGATAATTGTAAATCACCAAGTGACATGTATTTATTTATTTATTTTAATGATTTTTTGCTTTATGTAGATTTTGTGATTGCCAGAAGATCTGGTTGTAATCTTTTCTCCAAGTATATGTCTATCTTGTCTGCTGATGGTTCAAATTATTTACATTTTAGATAGTCTTGCCTTTTGGTTTGGTTTGATCAGTTTGTTAGCTGGTTCTGTAAATTTCTATAACACTTCAAATAGGCATATAAATATACCCAGCTTTTAATAGTATGACATAATCCTTTACAGCCCCTAAAATACTGCCCCTTATTAAAGGATTGTCTCTTTTATGAATAGAGAATAGAGAAAAAGGAGGCATCAAAATTTTTGGCTTTCGTATTTACTATGTATTTTATTTTTATTTTTATTTTTATTTTTTGCACGATTTTATCAATTCAATCAATGAAGTTTGGTGATTAAGTGCTTTTTTTCTCAAGTGTCAGATGTGGTCTCTCAAATGACAGTTTAGCTTTCTTTTGCAGTGCAGAGCGATTCCTGACAAAAGTAAATTGCATCAGTTGCCTGTGAACCATGTGGAAAACGGTTTACATCATGACCGGCCTAATCTGGATAATTCTTTTCTGAGTGGTATCAAACAGCGCTTACTTTCATTCATATTTCGGGGAATATGGAATGAAGAAACAGATCCAACCCAGGTGGGTTGTTAGACTCAGCAATCCATTTTATTTTCTTAGTCTCTGAATTTTTCTAGTTGACTTACATGTGGGAGCTATTTTCAGTATCTTCTCAAGTTCTGTTTCTATGCATTTTATTTAGGGGAAATTACATTTTGACCCCTTCAACTATCATCGATTTACACTTTCCACTCTTGTAGTTTTAATTGCAACTTATTGACCCCCTATAGTTTTGATTTATGGCACTTTTCACCCTTCTCTCAGTTATTATTTTTTTCATGTAGTATTTATCATAAATTGCTAATGTATCTACAAAAACATATTGATGAAGTTTCATGATTTTTCTTAATATATTTTATTTATTGTGAATTTTATTTACTCAATAGAAAAATTAATTCATAAAAAATTAAAATATATTGAGAAAAATCATGAAACTATACCGATATGGCTGTAAATACATTAGCAATCTAGGCTAAATATTGCTTATAAAAATAAAAAGCCTAACACCATTTTTTAGTTAGAGAATCAAATGGCCAATTGACAGGAGGGTGGAAAGTGCCACAAATTAAAACTATAGGGGGTCAATGTGTTGCAGTTAAACTATAGGGGTGCAAAGTGTAAATCGGTGATAGTTGAAGGAGTCAAAATGTAAAACTCTTGGAGATAATTATAGCTGTGTTCTACATGAATCACATATGTTGGCTAAGCAGCCAATCTGCAATCAAGGCATTACAACAATAGAAAATCTTATGGCTGCTTGAAAAAGAGCTGAGATCCGTTAGATTTTTATCCCTAACCTCTAAAACGGGGAATTTTCTCCAAGCCTTATGCTTGATTGTGATGGAGAATTACTCATCAAATGATACACAAATGTTAAACTTATCGCATGTACAATAATTTTTTTTTTTCCCATTCAATATTCAAATATATATTGCTTTTACAATCAAGGAGATATGTTGAACCTAGACATACCCAAACAATAGATAATGCTTGATTGCCATACAGGATTTATGTCACACCCCTCAATTTACACTTAAACTTCTGAATATTGTCGCTCTCAAAATTCAGCCTTATAGGATAATTGAAATAATCTACTGAATCCTTGCTCACTTGTCAATTGCAAACCACCCATGAAAAAAATACCTGAAAAGTATTAGGGTGAGCTACAATTGCCTAGTAGGAAAAATAATTCCTATACAATAAATGAAGTTTTAAATATCACAAATTCACACGCAACATTATAAACTTATATTAAGTTATTAATAAAACTACTATCAAATAATTCCAACATCATATCAAATTCTAAATTTGTCACCGCAGTATCATTACATGATCAATACGATTCATTCCTCAAATAATTCCATAATCAACAATATCAACTAGTATCAAATACTCCCTCCGTCCTACAAAAATTTTCTTTCCTTTTTTGGCTGTCCTAAATAATAGTCCATTTTGAAAAGTCAAATTGTATTTCTTTTAATTTTCCCATATTACCCTCTATTATTCCAAGAATGCCTTGACATGACACCAAATGCAATTATAGAAAAAGGGTAGTTTTGGAAATAAAAGGTAAAAAAAATCACAAGTCAATGCATTAATGAGTTTTCTTAATATGCGTGTTTTTTGGAAGAGGCCTATTTTTATGGGACGGAGGGAGTAATTCCAACATCATATCTTATCAAAATAGGCATCATTCACCACATAAGAATTAAATCCCTACTTCAAATAGATGGGAAATATAATAACTTAAGCCTTTGCAAATTCTTAGGCACCCTCTTTTCCTCTCGGCTCTTTCTTTCTTGTCTCTCTCACGAATTCAATTCTCATTTGTCAACAATTCTCTCTCTAAGCACCTCACCAAGTTGCCACCCAAAATGTACAAGAGAAAAATGGATTCTAAGGTCACCAAAGAGCTATTATTTATAGGCCCTAAGGCTTTGCATGCATATGGACAAGTGTCCACACATGCATAGGGGAGAATATAATCAAGACACCTAACACAAGACACATATACTAAAAGTACATCTAGCATGCACACAGGGGTGAAGCCACATGCAGCTTAGAGGGGGCAAATAACATCCCTGAATTTTTTTTTTTTTTTTTACTCTATAAAAAATTAAAATTTTGTATATGCCTCCCCTCAATTCTTGTTTTACCCCTTCATTTTACATTCCTATCCCTTTTTTTTCTTATTTACTTTTATTTGGATTATATATTCATAAGCTCCTAACATAAACATTTTATACCACTAGGTACAAGACTCTTTGTAATACAACAAGAAGGCAAAAAAATTTCAAAATCTCAAGCACATCATGCCTATACCTTTTGGATAATTTTTCTTTTTATTTTTTATCCCTATACCAATTGCGACTATCATTATGGAGGGATCATTTTCTGCTATAAAGATTATAAAGAATTGATTATGTAGCAAAATAGAAGATTAATTGATCACGAATTATGGCTTAATTGTGTTTATTGAGAAAAATGGGTATTTGATAGCGTTAATGATGAAGCTATAATACAATACTTTCAAAAAATAGACTCCATCGAGAACAATTGTAAATATATTGAACTGAAATGTGTTTTAATTAACAAATATTAATGGACAAACATGCTATTAGATGACCTGCTTTAGGGCCACATCCATCACATATTTTGAAAAAGTGATTGTTGGATTGGATACCCCTCTCATGAATGTCATGTCTGCCAACAATCACAGTGATCAATGGTCGGTTTTTGAAAAATTCACTACCAAAAACTGTGACATTTTTATTCTTCAAAATGTCACCATTTTTCATAGTCAGCTATTGTAGAAACCGACCATTGGATCACTGTGAGTTTTGGCAAACATGACATTCATGAGATGGGTATCCAATCCAACGGTACTTTTTCATAATATATGATGGAAGAGGCCCTAAAGTAGGTCACTTGGTGCAAGTTGCATCAGGTGCACTTGATAGTACGTAGTATGTTTGTATCAATGGATCATAAATTTTTACAATTTTTTCTACCTCAATCTAACACAATAAAAAATTTGTACAAAATTGTTTTTAATTTTTTTGGATTCGGATAAAGTAGTAACAACCAATTAAATTTCGCCCCTCCTGAATAGGATTCCTGGCTTCGCCCCTGCATGCACATGTCATCTCTCTACTAATATATCCTTTTGGTTGCCACCTGACCCCTAAGTTTGCTACCTCAAGCTTAGTACCATTTTCCTAAAAGTGTCCACCTCTTACTTTTCCATGTAAATTACTTTATACCTCTTGCTTTCTTGTGCCAAATAATCCATAAATTTGCCACCTCATTCTTCCTTTCATTATTAACCATAAGCAAGCTTAGTCATCCTTAATCAAGATTAATTGCTCCTAATCATAATTAATTATGCTAATCAAGGTTAATTAGTACCAATAAGAGTAAGCAAGCTTAGTCATCCTCGATCAAGATTAGTTGCTCCTAATTAATTATGTTAATCAAGGTTAATTGTACTAATCACAACTAATTTCAAACAACAATACTGATAATACAATTCCATACTATTAAAGAAAGTAGGGTTATCACAAGGTATTACTTAAAATTCAAGAAATTAGAAGTAAAAACATTTTAAAAGAATCCATATGTAACTCAATACTAATTACTTAGGAATAGAGATCTGTTCAAAGAAACTTAATAATTAATGTGCTGAACTATAAAGTTAATAATGGGCTTTAACAGACTGGACTTAGGCTTGGGGTTAGTGCGCTGCATCATTCTGCTTCTCTTAAAAAAAAAAAAATCGTTTTCAAACTTTGATGATGGGGCTAAAAATAGTTCTTATTTTATTCTGTCACCTTCTTAATCTTCATAGATGGACAAAAATAAATTGAAGAATCCCAATCTACAAAATTATTGCCCTTAGAACATTCATCTTTATGTACCTTCCCATATGTCTGAAGCTTCATGTTTGCCTTCCGAATCTCCATACGAGCTTCCACATCATCAAGTCTTTAGGATACCTGCTCTTATTGTAGTTTGATCTCGTTCAATTTTTACCATCTTCTTTGATGAAAAGATGTTGACTGTCTTCGGCTTTGATACCAACTAATGCAGTTAGAGTGTGGTTAGACTGAAGCATTCTTCAAGCTTGGTCAAAGCCTAAGTTTCATAAAGGGAAACAAAGGTAAAATCTCTTCAGAGTACTAAATCAAGCAAGCCCCAGTGTTCTCTAGAGAACATAAAAACCAAAGGCAAATTTCATTAATAATCAAAAGTCAAAAGTCTCTTTGCAATGCTTTCATAACTTCTATTTATAAGAGATATAGACCCTAAAACCCTAATAAAATTCTATCTTAGCCCTTAATTAAACCTAATCCTAGCTGTTCATTCATAACATTCATTAAACCAATTTAAAAGACAAAGAGATCCTTAATAACACTAGCATCAGTAGCATGCACAGTACTTATGAATACTTGCGAACAGTAGAGCTACAGTAGCTGAAATATGTGCGAATAGTAACTATTCCTCAACTTCAATAGAAGCATTTGTTGTTGCTTAATCTCTTAACTTTTGATACCTTTTCTTTTCTCTTTCTTTTCTTTATATATATATATATATATATATATAAATTTTTGTATCTTGCTTCTGGTAATAATTATCTGCTAGTATTCTTGTATTTCCAGTTGCGATCTCTTTATCATTTGTTTATGCTCCACGACTAATTTGTAGATGTATGTCATTTGCTTATTGTTACCAAAGAATGTACATCAAAGGTAACAGAATGATATTACTAAAAAAAAAAAGGTTAACATAATTGTCTGTTCCCTATAACACTCCTATGGTTATAGTGTGTTTTTGTGAATCATAAAAAGATTTAGCACCTAATTTGATTTCAAGGAGTTCTTGGTTTAATTGCTCTCTATTTTCTTATTTTGTCAGAGGGTTCACTGCCTAAACAAGAAGTTCTATTACCATTTTCAAGATTATGTTGACTTGATTATCTGGAAGGTAGGGTCTAACTATAGATTCCCTCTCCAATGGCAGTATAATGTGACCTGAGACTGCATATCTTATTTTACCCTTTTCTCCTTAAACATAGCTGATTTATCATACTCGTTGAATGTGGCATTTAACAAGTTGTTGATACACAACTCTGAACAGGTACAATTCTTGGATAGGCACCATCTGCTAATCAAGTTCGGTAGCGTAGATGGAGGGGTGAGGCTTTCTCCTTCTTTTGTTATCACTCTGATAAATCTAAGTATCTCTGAGAAACATGAGATACATATGAGCCTGCGAAAAAAAAGGAACCAATCACCCGAACAATACAGCACAGCCGCTTGGCATATGAGCCTCCCTAATGGATGTACTTGATGGGCTTACGGTGTGATTTGCTAGGAAATGAACTGTCTTATATTCAGATTTTGATCACAGCTTGATATTATGTGTGTTTATTTGTGTCTATGATGGTGATTTACACCATCGGTTACTCTTTGAACTTCACATTTGGAGCTATGGTTGCTGGTCCTGCTCTGAAATCTGCATCTCTCCATAGATTATTTCATCCGAATCTCTAACCATGTAGCCACTGCTTATGCATACTGATATGCCTTCTATCCCACATTAAAATTTAATCTGGACCAGTGTGATTGGGGTGGTGTCAATCTGGTTTTTCTAGTAATTCCTCATCCATCTGGTGAATCTGTATGCTCTACAACTATAAGAACACAAGATTTAATCATGTTTGGGGGATTCTCTTTTCCTGCTTTTTTTTTTTGGCTGCTAAATTTGTTTTTATATAAAATCTGATTAAATTCTTTGATTGGCACCTGGGGGGGGAGGGATAACTTAAAAGATATGTATCATCCCAGTGATGTATATGAAAATGCAGTTTGGAAGTTGCAAACAGAAGTTTTATACCATAGATTACTAGCGGAAGACTACGATATATTTAAAAAAGAAGCTGATTTCCCGATTTCTGAGATTTTGATCTAGCTTTTTATTCTAACCATAGATCCCCAATTCACCATTTACGTCAACTCTATCAGAATCTGTAATATTAAATCTGGAGTTCTTAAAATTTCATCTTTTGTTGGAATATTGTTTGTGCTTTATATGAGAAATATTCTTATAATATATGTGCTGATTGTACACTTCCGAAGCTTCAGGTTTCGAGAAGTGCTGATCACTATCCTGCATTTTTTGCTGTATATAACATGGAGACTACTGAAATTATTGCATTTTGTCAGGTAAATGTTTGTGACTCATAGTTTGGTGGTATTATGTATTCTAATGGAAATTACTGATGTTTTAACGTTGATCAAAAAAGAAATTGTAACTTGTAGGGTTTCTCTGACATGAACCTTTTTTCTTTCTTCCTGTAGAATTCATCAGATGAACTTTATCTCTTGTTTGAGCAGTTCTGTGAACATTTCCACGCAACATCAAGAAATTCATTGTATATGAATTTCATTTCGTCGCACTCAAATAACATTCATGCTCGTGAGCAACTAAGGTGTATTAAAAGTAAAGCTAGTGGCTTTTCACTGGTAAAGTTTTACAATTGGAAATTCTTACATTTGAATAATTTTGATTTATTTTTTCTTTCTTGCAGTCTTTGGAAAACTAATCTCATGTCGAGCATGATTACTAGATTTAGATTTTTACGTAAATTTTCCCCTATTCAATAGTAGCATATCTAATCAGCTAATGAATACCACAGTTTGTGAAGAAGATGCTGGCCGTTTTGCCTTTCAGTTGTCAATCACAGAGTCCTTCTCCGTATTTTGACCAATCTCTATTTCGGTTTGATGAAAAGGTTTGATTCAGATTCTATTGAATTCCAATCCCCGTATTTCTCTTTCTTTGATAGATTAAAGTTTTATGTTGTCATTTGTATGTATCAGGTACCTCTACTTATGTTATAATAGCATGTAAGGTATGTACTTTGTGTTAGATTCTAAGAGAGAAAAGAAAACTAGGCTGCAATTCTATTCAACTTGATGAAAAGAGAAATATAGTAATTTAAATAGTAAAACCCTACACTAGATAAAAGTTTAAACTACCCCTAATGCACACACGGCTAATAAAACACATAAAATGCATAAATACATCTCACATCCTTCCCCCTCAAACTCATGATGCAAGTCCAAAGTGCATCGAGAGTTTGTCAAGGAGAAACCCAAATCGAGCGGCTATGTGAGTCTTGGTGAAAAGTCAATAACTTGAAGTAAGGACAAAATGAAAGGAAGTTGAATAGTCCCTAACTAAAGATGCTAATAAACAAAATGACAGTTAATCTCGATGTGTTTAGTGCACTTATGGAAAACTAAGTTGTGAGCGATTTGAATAGCACATTGACTATCACAGTAGAGAGTATTTGGAGAGTTGATGGCGACACCTAGATAAAAAAGAAGCCAAACAATCTTGGCAGAACAATCTCGATAGTGGCCTCGGACTCAGCCTCAGCAATAGACCGTGCAACAGTTGTCAGCTTCTTACTTTTCAGGAGATGAGAGTCACGCAGAAAAACACAAAATCCAGTGGTAGACTTGATATCCCCAGTTCAATCAGAATCAGTATAGGCACGTAAAGAGAGACTAGAGCTAGAAGATAGAAATAGGCTCTGAAGATAGTACCCCGGATATAGGCAAAATCTGCAACAATGCAGCCCAATGAGTAGTATGAGGAGCAGATACGAACTGACAAAGAATGTGAACAACACATGCAATATTAGGACGAGTCACAGTAAGATAAACCAACTAGTTTACGATATAAAGTAGAATCTTCCAAAGGAACACCATAAAAAACGCTTGGCATTCAACTCAATAGGAGTGTCAACAACGTTATTATGTACTAACAAATTGGGCCAGGTGAATCAATTCATTGGCATATTTAGCTTGAGACAACAAAAGTCCATGAGGAGAAGAAGCAACTTTAATGCCCAAGAAGTAACGTAATGGCCCCAAATCCTTCATCTTCAAGTGGAGAAATAAGTGATGATTCACCTTATCAATACTAATAGAATCACCATATCATCTACATATAATGGAAGAACAACCAGTCCTTGAGATTAACGGCGAAGGAACACAACAGAATCATGAGCACTAGGATGGAAGTCAATCTATGATATATCAGATTGAAAGTAGTCATACATCTCCTCAAACCATAAAGAGCTTGTCGAAGACGACAAACATGACCTCAAGGACTAGGAAGACTAGGTGGAGGACGTATACACACCTCCTTAATAAGATGCTCATTTAGGAAAGCATTTTTAACATCAAGTTGAAATAATTTCTAGTGATGAACAATAGCCACTGAAAAAGGTTCGAAAAGTGGTTATTTTGACAACTAGGGCAAATGTCTACTCATAATCAACTCCATGTTCTTGTGTGAACCCTTTAGCCATAAGACGAGCTTTGTAATGCTCCAAAGGCCCATGAAAATCAGTCTTAACCTTATATACCCACTCACAACCAATTAAATTTCTACCTGGAGGCAAAGGAACTATATCCCAACTGCCAGTTTTATGCAAAGCAGTTAGTTCATCTTGCATAACATCAATCCCATGAGGGTCAGTACAAGCTTCTTTATGAGAACGAGGTTCAAAGTAAGAATGAATAGAAGTAAAGAAAACTATGAAAGGAAGAAGAAAAGCAAGTGTAGAAAAACCAAGTCTTACTAGGGGACAACGAGCACGTAAGGGATAATGGCGTTCAGGAGTGACATCACTGGTGGAATTTGAAGGGGGAGCTGGAGAGCTGGTACTATTTGAAGTAGAGTGTTGTGTCAGTCAGTGGGAATACGCAAGAGGGAAGGAAGGAAATTGAGTGGAAATAGATGCAGAAGGAACACTAACAGATGAAGAAACCTTAGGAGAGGAGGGAAGAGAAGACAAATTAAGATCAGAAATTCCTTAGTATGAACATCAACAGAAAAATGGTCAATGTGAACCAAATCTTTCTTACACAGGAACAAATCGAGGTGGAATATGGTAGTATGGAAGACGCTCAAGAAAGGCAACATGACGTGACACATACAATTCTTGAGACATAGGATCATAACATTGATATCCTTTTTGGGTACCACTGCATCCCAAGAAAACACATAAGACAGATCGAGCACTAAGCTTGTTTCGTTTCCTCTTTAGAAGGAGAACAAAAGAAGTAAAGCCAAAGACCCGTAAGAGAGAGTAATTGGGGGATTGACCAGATAACTTCTTATAGGGAGAGATATCTGAAAATAGGGGAGTAGAGATGCAATTTAGAAGATAAACTGCGGTAAAAATTGCTTCACCCCAAAAGACAGAAGGGACAGAAGAGGAGAGAAGTAAAGAATGAGCAAAATGGTGTTGTTGAATACAAGCATCAGAACAAGATGAAAGATGAATGGTACCCAAAAAAAGTAAGAATTCAGTAAAGCCAGTTGAATAAAATTCCCCACCCAATTCAGACCAAAAAACTTTAATAGGAACATAAAATTGATTGTTAACCATGGAATGGAACTCATGGTAAATACAAAAAGGGAAAAAAAAAGGGTCAGATTTATGTGGCATGAGGTAGACCCAACAAAAACAACTGTAGTTGTCAATAAAGTAGGCATACTAATGGGAACTGTCCTTCGTGGAGAAAAGGGAGGACCCCACACATCAGTATGCACAATAGAAAGTAGAGAATTAGAAACAAAAGTACTTTTATTAAATTATAATGTTGTCATTTTTGTAAATTTACATCCCCTACATTCACTAATATCATTGACAGGCATTTTTCCCAACTAACCAGATAAAGCAAGATTTTTTAAACGACTACTGGACACATGACCTAGCCTAGAATGCCAAACATAAAACTGAGACGAATGTGAACCCAAACTAAAGGATGAGAAGGCAAAGGAATGACTGGTAATCAGAATCTCCAAGCTCTCAAGCACATATAGGTTACTAACTCTATGCTTGGTTCCAAATTTCTTCCTGGACATTTGATCCTAAACAACACAAGCAAAAGAAGAAAACACAGTATCAAACCATAAATCATATAATTGGCTAATAGGCAATAGACTAATAGACAACTCAGGAACGTAAAATACAATTGGGATAGATAATGGAGAGGTAGAACAAGGAAGAACATAATGAATACACTTAACATGCATTAAATCACCATTGGTAGTAACAATAGAAATAGGTGAAGACGAACAAACAAAATTACTAAGAGCAGATAGATGAGGAGTCATATGATGAGAGGAATCAGAATAAAATATTCAAGCACTAGGGGCAATACCTGAGGGGACGGAATAGTGGAAACATGAGTGGACCTTAGATAATGCCGAAGCAGAGGACTGAGAATATGATGCTACCCAAGATTAAAACTGCTCAAATAGTGAGAGTTTTGCAGAAATGGGAGCGGTGCTAGCGACAGGTGTGGCTGAAGTAGCAAGTGCTACACTTGGGCGAGAAAACAAGTAGAAAGCCGAGGAGTTCGACAAGATTGATTAACAAATCTAGGACAAGTAGACTTCTAGTGGCCTTTCTGATGACAGAAAGTGCACTCATTAATTGCTACCCGAGACTTCAATTTGCATGTAATCTGTGTGAGAGAAACAGTAGGTGTGGGCAACATTGGGGCCTGCAATGAGAAGGCAACAAAGACCGATTGCGGAGAGGAAGTAGACAAAGTCGTTTTCAATTATGTTTCCTCAGCAATAAGTTCTCATGTAGTAGCATCGACATTAGGTAAGGGAATGCGATGAAGAATTGCTCCTCGGAGTGACTCAAACTGATCCCTAAGAGCCATAAGAAATTGCACAAGTCTTTGATCTTTCCTATATTTGAGATAACTATCCATGAGCTTAGAGTCAGGAGTTTCCATCAGTGCCTGTTGGTCCCAATAATCAGACATCTCATTATAAAATTCCTGTATAGATTAATCTTTTTTAGTAGTAGCTCGAATAGACATCTCCTACTCATATTTTTTTAGCAAACTTAGACTCCAGGTAGAATCCCTTTAGATAATCCCAAGCCTTCTTCGCTGTATCAAACTTAGAAAAATTATGTCCAATACTTGGTTTCACAGAGTTATGGAGCCAAGTAAGGACTTGAGCATTCTCCATCTCCCATTTATCCAAAGCGGCATTGTATCCATTAGATTTAGGGTCCATATGTGTGGGATGAGTACCAGTGACATATCGTCATCGTCCTCGGCTTATCAAAAATTTTTTCATGACATTTGACCAATAATCATAGTTGTCTCCATTCAAATAAATTCTAATGGACTGAATCTTCCCTTCTTCCATGCCTAAGATTTATAGTTCCAACAATTTTCAAAGATGAGAGAAGTTTCTGATTTAGTGGTGATACTTAGAAGCAAAACAATCTTAAGGTAAATCCAATAGAGACTGGCTTGTGAGGAACAGAGATGGAGCCTCAGAGAGAGAGAGAGAGAGAGAGAGAGAGAGAGAGAGAGAGCACCACTGATTTTCCCAAGAACCCTTGGGTTTTTTATACCATGTTAGATTCTAATAGAGAAAAGAAAACTAGGCTGCAATTCAATTCAACATGATGAAAAGATAGAAGTACAATAGTTTAAATAGTAAAACCCTACACTAGATAAAAGTCTAAACTTCCCCTAAATACACACGGTTAATAAAATACATAAATACATCTCACGCTTTGAGGCTTGTCTTATGGAAAGACTTTAAGGAAAGGTGCTGGAGGTACAACCTCAAAGTATCAATTTTTTAGATTTGTAGCTCATAGTGTGAGCATACAGGGTTTAACTGTTCTAAAACTTGCCACGTCAACTCAAAAATCAACTTGGCTAAGTTTCAGGTTGACTTGGATTTAACTCAAAACCTAGGAATTAACCTAGCCAAATCGACCAAGTTCACATCAAGCCAATAATCTTTTAAGAATTATTACTTTAAAATGTTAAGTCAATATTTTATAACATATTTATGGTAGGTCCCCTTGGAGTCAATATTCTATAAACTGATAACCTCTATGTATAATAATTTCAAGGAACCAAAAAGGTTCCATGGTTTATAACTTGTATTATCTGATATTTACTAATTGGTAAAATCTTCTAAATTAGTCCTTATAATTATAGATGTAAGAAAATCATATAAATTATATTTATAAATCAACATATAATAAATGTACAAAAGGATATGGCATTATTCTTTTTAAGAAAAAAAAATGATAGTTAAAAATACGCTTTCACGATAACTAATAATTATTGGAGGGCTCACTGCATAATACTATTCATTATATCTGTCAATTCATGTTGTTTTGGGGCTGAGTCAAGTTACTGAGTTAACTTTTTCATCTGCCCAACTTTCAAGGCAATTCAAATATTCAAGTTTTTCAACGATGCTCTTGAACCATTATGCTTGCATTGACTTTGTGGCTTGTTTTATTCACTACAAACATGAGACTTGAAAATTATGTTTTCTAATATTTTTAAAAATGTATTTTCTCCAAAATGGCTTTTAAAGGAATTCGAAATCAGTTGCTTGATCTATGTATTTTATTTCTTTTGTGACTATAAGAGTTTTACATAATGAATTTCAAACTCAAGATGTCTTAGTCTAACGTGTGTAATTTTAATATCAACATTTATTGTCCCTTGATTTTCTCTTATTATTGTTGAATTATGTGGACAAAATTTCTTGTGCTTGTATTGAATAGTAATTCTAGCATTGTATGGGAAGAGAGACTGAAGAGATAAAGAGGGGGCTTTGGATGGTGTTGATCTATAGTGCTTTTACTGGTAAGGGTATAAGAGATTAGGATTGGTAACAATCCTATTTCTATCTTGAGTGTAGATATATCTATAAAAAAAAAAGGGTGTGATCACAATTAGAGGATTGTACATTCTTCTCTTCCCCCATTTGATATCTTCAATTCTTCTTTTAGACTTCTCCATTGTCACATATTCTAACATGTTATCCGAGTGGTTTTAATCCCTAGGATGGTCCTTCTCTCCCTCTTTCTCTTTTTATTTCCCTCTGCTTTTCTTCGTTTCCAGTTTATTTGTTCTCTCGTACCTAGATTATTCTTTGTGCAACTACCTGGTGGTTATTTGCTGTGCAATTACCCTGGTCATGTGTGCCAATTAGTTGGCTGAACTTCTGCAATCAGGTTCAAATTGATTTGAATCTAGTTGGTATAAATTTGAATCAGGTTCAAATTTATTTGTTCTCTCTCATATCTTCTTTAAAACATTTCGATGGAGGATGGATTCCTTGAATATAGAATGAATAATTTTAACCTAAGTTAAGAATTATCAACCAATTACTACGTTTACTATGTATGCAATAAAAATATAAACCAATCAAGCACATAAGAGACACGCAGATATATGCGGAAAACCTTTGCGGGAAAAAATCTCGGTAAGTAATGGAAGCAGTAGAAAGTGAAGCGAAGTTACAAGTCTCGACTCTACTTACAAACCTGTCATGCTCCAAACCCGAACAATCTTATATGGAGGCACAACCTAAAAATCGAATCCACAATAAAAGAAAATAAATCAAAGCATAACTAAACCTCCATGTCCAATTAAATAACATCAAAAATCCACATCTGAATAAATAAATAATAAATTCCTAAAATAACTCATCACATGTCCTAAATATAAATCAAATAAATGTTTCCTATCATTTATAATGAAATCCCAATCATTATGAATGTTCCTCCTCAAAATGTCTTCCCACGTTCTAGCCTTCAGCTATTAAATGATCAAAAGCTCCTTACTTTACTCATCTATCGGTAAAAATAGAGGTAAGCATAAAGCCCGGCAAGAAAGCAATACACAATATATATGCATGAATAGGTCAAGCATATAAGCATGATTAATTTAAAACATATGTAACAAAACATAGTTGATAGTAAAACAAGTTTTTTCGAATCATTAAACAATGCACTTTTGAAACAAGAATTTTTATTTTTAATTCTATAAACAATAGCACTAGCAACACTTTTCGATAATAAAAATTCAATAAATTACTAAAAATCACTACATTAAACGATACAATAAAAATCAATGCCTTAAAGCAAAAAATAAAAAATAAAAAATAAAAAAATCAATGTCACAAATTTATATAAGCACTGCCTCGGGCTAGACTTCACACTTAATAAGGTGCCAATTGCTGTGGGAATTTACATTACATCAGCAACAATATTAGCATCTCCTACTGGCAGGGACCACAGTATTAAAATCCCATTTTGACATGAACCACTAATCTATCCAACAATGATATATACTTTTCAATCAATAAATTGGTACAATTGTGAATATATAACAATTCGTTAACACTATTTTAGATTGAAGTAAGCACTTAATAATAAACATTTTGATAATAAAACAATTTGATAACACTTGAGAGTTCAAACGTTCATAATAAAAATGAAAAAAATTGTTAAATAAATCATTATTTCATAAAAATCAGAATAAAATTTACTTGTTTTTGTACAATATGAGGAGGAGATATATTGTGTAAGTTCCTTTACCTCAAATGAATAAAGTCCACACTATATATAAGATCTCCAACAGTTCAGAATCCGGTTAAATCAAACCTAAAATAAATTATCATCATCAATAAATGATCCAAAATCAATCAATCATAAACCCTTTCCCATATCAATTTATGATACTACAAAATCTAATAATATTCTTAAATTTACCCAAAGAATCGGAATCTATCAATTTATATATACTTTCTACATCCTTGGAAAGACCTAAAACTAAAATCAAACTAACCCCATGATATAGATAGATCAAATAAACTAATTATAATTATACAAAATCTTAAAACTAGTAAACCTAGGTTTTTCCCATAATTCAAGAACATGCCTAACCTTGAGCTGTAAAATCAATATAAAACCATCATATATCATTTAAAATAAAATGACACAATAAATTCTTACAAAAACGCAAACATAAAGTCTCCCAAAATCTCATAGTTTTCTTTATAATGCATATATATGTGCAATTCTTAATCTCAATCATCTACCCACTGTTATAACATAAAAAAAAAAAAAACATTGAATAGCATCTATTATTAAGATCTAAACAACCAATTACATGTTAAAGTCATTCTTTGCAATGACCCTAACTTTAGTCTCCAATGCGATAACTTTGAAACTATAATTAGGACCAACATGCATGATTTTAGGAGTGATATATAAAGAATTTTATGTCTTAGAATGATCCCCCATGTTCATATTTAATTATAGCCCCAAACACCTTAACAAAAACTGTGACGTCCCAAACCTGTTCTATGACGATATTATGCATTATATCGAAATAGACCAAGAATAAGATGAAATAATTATAATTATATCAACAAACTCAAAAGAAATCCACAAAGGTGTGCATATGTCATGTCATACATACGTCCTTAACGATTAAAAGAGAACAAAATAAGCTAACAACCCTGGCTTAATAGAATAATCAAAATAAAATTCAATTGTACAACATTTTCAACATTTAAAGGTATTAAATAAAAAGGGTACAAAGGAATGTGTAATATATATATATATAGACACACAACCATTCCTCAAAATTTAGGTAGAGTGCCTTCAATCCTGTCTTCATGCATCTATTGTTCAATTGGTTCACCTGGGGAATTGCAATTAAGCAGGGTGAGCTAGCAGACGAAGCTCAGTAGGTAAACATACTCCCTTGCTAACAATAATCATATAATACATGAAATAATAACAGTTCACAATCACACACAAATGGTACAATACAATCAATAATCCATAAATCTTAATCAAGTTACTCAAAGTATCTTATACTACCGAATAACAAGTTGAGATCAACAATTTAAAGATCGGTGCAATGCAATATAAATCATCCGAGTTACACATTGTATGGCGTCCCATAACATATGAGCAACAAGTTCAGATTTTCTCATGCCACATATGAAATGTAATGATATGATTATCCCAAATCCATAATAGGTTTCTCGAGGTATAGATTAATGATAAAGTTACAATCACAGCGCGCACTCTTGCGTCAGTCCTGTGAGAACACCACATTAATCTATATAGGGTGTGCCCAAGCATCTGCCCAAGTCAAGTACTGCTTACGCGCACTCTTGCGCCAGACTGAGCAAGTATACAATGAATTCAGGTTATTATATTCTCATTTATGGAATGATCATTCAGAAAACCATAGATGTGCACCAAACATTAATCTATATTAAATAATCATCAATCTCAATCCAATACTCAATTCCATATAAATTCATATATTACTTTCCCTTTCATATCATAAACATTATTCTCGTATGCAAAATCGTTCCATATATATTTCCTGTATGCATAATCATTCACCACACAATCCAAATATGCACAACTGTAAATAACAAGAGGCATAAGATTCCCTACCTTTAAGGATGAACTAAAGATACTTTACACAATTCTATTGAAGGCTGGATTAACTCTGATTATCACCTATCAATCACAATAAAGAAGCATTAATAAAGTACAACAATTATATATATATAAACTATAATAATTCACTTTTCAAGAAAGAGATATAATCATTTGAACTTTAATACAAAAATCTGAAAATTTAAACTTATTGCGTGAAAACCAGTTTTGGTATTTGGGCCGTATATTTTAGCTCAGTTATCGGAATTTAATAAGCTTTAGTGTTCTGAAAAGAGACTCGAAGATCTACAACTTTGCCTCTAATAGCCATAATCCAAATCCAACGTTTTCAGGGCCAAAATCAGCAATTACAGTAGTCTACTGGGTTTGGACGAAAATCTTTTTACTAATAAAACCAGTTTCAGTAAAACATGCATAACTTTTAGCACAAACATCTAAATGATGCAATGTCAGGCTTGTTAGAAAGCTAATTCGAAAACCTACAACTTTCATGAAGAAAGTTTAGCCAAATTCTGCCTCTAACAGTGTCGAAAATGCACTGGAAGAATGCTCTGTTTTTAGAAACCCATTTTCTAGATTTTCCTTCATTTTTCCCAAAATTTTCTTGGTAACCAAAAAGTATTTCTTCCGTTCAAATTTCACCAAATTCACATATGTTAGACATAAAGCATATACCAACAATTTTAATAAAGAAACTTTGTCTAATTTCAAATTATCATGCCTCAATTCACAATTCAAAGTTTGTATCCAATTCACAATTCTAAGAAAAGATGAAATATAGAATATACATAAGCATATATACAACATACCTTGTTCAATTTTACCAAAGAACTATCAATTTAGCAATTCTCCTTCTTCCCCAAATTCTCTCTCTCTCTCTCCCACGTTTTGCTCTCTTCTCATGAGGATAAGAATGAAAAAAATAAGGAATGTTTATCCTTTAAAACCCTCTACTAGGACATAAATGTCCTTTTTAAAAATGTTTTGGTTAATTTAGTAATTTCACATCCTTTCATTTAAAAAAAATTATTTCCCTTCATAAACACCCATATATATATATATATTTTTTTAAAAAAAAAAAACTTTCTTTACTAATCCACACTTCCCACATATTTCAAAACACATTTACTTCATTTCACTTATCACATTATTAACAAACATTTAACACATAATCACACATCAATTAGCATATAATCACACTATTTTAACACTTAAGCACATAATTAGTATTTTAAATTTGTAGGTTCTCACAAAAACCCTCAAAATTTCACGTGTTATGAATTTTGGGTACATGACCATAACAAATCCGAAAATTGCTAAAAAAAATATACGAACCTAAGTTCCTTGATGTTTTTAGAGGCTTTAGAAACCTTCAAAAAATTCCACTTGTTCTACTCTGAATGTCCTCAAAGCATGGTTTAAAGTCCCTGTCGCGGACGCGGACAACTCGTCGCGTCTCAGGCGAGATGCAACTTTAGGCATGAAATAATATTCAAATTTTTTTAAAAAAAAATCATAGAAAAATCATAAAAAATCAGACAATCAAATTGGAACCATCAAACAAGCAAAATAAATGGCTTAGAGTCCACGACCGTCATCTTTGTCACCATCATCATCACCACCACCATCTCCACCACCACTAAATCCCCCACCTCTGCCTCCACCTTCGGCTCCACTATCACTAGATTCATTGCCACTACCAGAATTTTCATTTTCTGAGTTTTCCTGATAAACCCCCTTTCCACGACTTGTTTGTGAATCCCTACCATCCCGTGCTCGCCCTCTAGTGCGAGGTTCAGCACTACCACTTCGCCTTCGCCCTCGTGAATAACTACTACCTTCAATTTCATTTTCATGGTCATCATCCCCACTCAACTCTAGAATGCCCTCCTGTATTTATTCATTCGTAGGACTGAGCAAAGGTTCTTCAAACTCTCGAATCCATGAATCCAATATGTCTTCATTAGTAAAGATATGGTTTAGGTCAATTGGATTGTAGTAGTCATCATCCTCATTCCTTGTCAATAGGTTCCTCACTCGAAGGTGCAAATTATAGTGCACATATACGAGTTGCTCCAATTTTTTCATAGCTAGGAGGTTTCGAATTTTTGTATGGATTAAGGCGAATGTGCTCCAGTTTCTTTCACACCCTGATGAGGAACATGTTTGGCTAAGCACTTTAATTGCAAGCAGATTCCCCATAATTATACCACCATTAAGCTACAAACACAAATTTCCCATAATTATACCACCATTCAGCTACAAACACAAATTTCGCACAATGTGTTAACTTGAGAATTTCAAAAACTCTACACCTTCACAATAAAAAGTGTAACTCTCAAATGTCTTATTTATTTCAAACCTGGAAGACAAGTACTTCTTGATTGTTTAGTTAAAACTTCTCCAAATTCCCCTCTTGCTTCTCTGAATAATTTTACCTGCAATTAGGTCATCACTATTAAGTTTGATTGAATGCCCTAGTATTGTTTGTCATTTTTGTGTAAAATACATCAATTATACTCACTTCAGTAAGCGGCTTTGCCTGTATCGCCACATCAGGCTCAAGACACTTAATTACAGCTTTTAAACCCTCTTTAACCTCTTCATCATCACTGAAATTGTTACTGTATAGGCACGACAGGTTTAAAAAGTATGTTGTAGCAATAGAAGGAAAGGGTAAAAATTTACTGATCTAAATTCATAAATTATATACGCAATAATTACAAAAAAAAAAAAACTAAGAACGAGATAATTTACCTGCTGCATACAAGTCTATGTGGAGCTGAGTCTCCCATCTCTGGTCAATAATTTGCCAAATCTTTTTCCAAGATTTACAAGAGACCTTAATTGCCAACTTTGCCATATCCATGCAATCATAGATAATACCCAAAGTCGATTTTTTTTCCCGGTTGACGACTTTGAGTACCTTTATAAGTGGCTCCATCATAGCACGGACACCCTCAGCTCGTTGCCAGAATTACTCAGTAAATATGAGGTTAGATACCTGTGTTCTCAACCCCTTTTTTCACGGTTGCGTGAGTATGAAAGCTTTTGCCGCTCATGGGATGAAAACATCCTCTTTAAAGTAGCTTGTTGTCTCAGTAAGCTCTCAATGGCTATGTATTCAGTGGCAAAACGTGTTATCCCCGGCCTAAGGATCTCTCTAGTATCTCTAAATGTTCCCATTAGGTTAACGAGCACATCACTGTTATATATATAGCTTGTGATTTTACGGGCATTAGTGATCATAGCTTTGACATTATTTATTTTCTCAATGTCCTCCAACCATGGTTTTAAGTATCGGGTAACGGGTTCGTAACGGGTAACGGGTATCGGGTGATACGTAACGGGTAACGGGCGCCGTGGCCGTAAATTTTTATTTTTTTATTTTTTTTTTTTCACACCAACCCCCAAATGATTTGATATGCTTGTATTAACCTCTTAGCACTATATTTTAATGTTTTCAAAGAGTTCTGGTACATTTATTTCAAGTTATCAAGTCTTCAAATACATATTAATCAATAAAAATTATTCTATACTCACTTGTTCACCACCGAAAGGAATGTCTTGGCTGATCTTTTGACCCTCCTTGCTCACTTTGTTGTTGAGCTCCCCAAAATGAGTGTCGTGGTTGATCCACACTATATCCATGTGATTGATCCTGTTCATCTCCCCATCTCTATTCCATTATGATTGGTAGAATCCTAGAGGATCAAAATTCAAAAGATAAGAACTCAATATTCAACACACAAATTTATTATTTAAAATATTCAAAATTAATAGGAGTATCTAATTTGTGTTAATTTTTTATTAAAAGTTAAAATTGATATTGAATATTATATTATTATCATTTTCAAACAAATTGAAAATAAGTTATATATGGTGCCATTTTAGTTGAATTTTATTTAAAATATTTAATATCAAAATTAATAGGAGTATCTAATTTGTTAAAAAATCGCACAATATTTTTTGTTTTTTTACTAAAATTATTATCATTTTCAAACAAATTGAAAATAAGTTAACAAATTGAAAATAAATATTAATAAATATTAGTAAAATTTTTTTGGCTTTTTTTTAATTTTAATAAATATTTTTAAAAGTAATTAGTAAAAAGTTTAATTTTTAAAAGTAATTAGTAAAAACTAAAAACTTTAATTTTTTTTTTAATTTTAATAAATATTTTTTCATTGTTTTTGATGTTTTTAATTTTTAAATTTTGATGTTTAATTTTTTAAAAGTTTAATTTTAAAAAAGTAATTAGTAAAAAGTTTAACAGTAACTAGTAATTAAAATGTTTTTAATTAATTAAACAGTAATTAATTAATAATAATATCATTAAATATCATTAAACAGTAATTAAAATGTTTTTAATTAGTTTAAAAGTAAAAAGTAATTAAAATGTTTAATTAATTATTATTTATATATAATTATATAAAATTAATGAACATTTTTAAAATTATTAAAAAATATCTTATTAAAAGTTAAAAAGAAATAAGGTTTTATTAAAAATAAAAATATATTAAATTTTTTTTTATTTTTGGTAAAAAATATCTATTAATCTTTTTATATTATTTCATTAAATGCTAATTAATTTGACATTTTGACCGATTCATTTTTAAATAATAATAATATCATTAAATAAAAATATCTATTATTTCATTAAAAAAGAAGCAGAGGCTTAAATATACAATAATATTTATGTTTGGAGTAAACATATAAAAAACAACTAAAAGTAAAATATATAAAAAATAAGTAAATGCTAAGAGATATTTATCTATTAATAAACAAGTAAAACAATTAAGACATTTGACTAAAGAAAAAGACACTCGGACTTACTTCCCCTCAAAACTAAATCATAAAAAACGTGGAGGACCGTGGGGGCTTACCTGCGTGCGAGGTGCGAACCGTGCGATGCACTCTGCGAGGGAGTTACCAGCTACGAGGGGCTTCTCGGCGATGATCGAAGGCTTACCGGCGAAGATCAGGCGGGGATCTTCTGGCGTCGCCGGCAGGTGTGCTTCCTTCTCTCTTCTTCTCTCTTCTTCTCGATTCTTTAGCTTTTTTTTTTTGAAAAAGGGCGGATTAATTTGGTCCTGGATTGTTGGATTGTCAGGAATCTCTGACAAATTTCTCAGATTTTGGAGACTTTGGGTCCTCTCTGCCGTAAAGGCGTAAAGGGGCGTAACGGTCCGATACACCCCGATACGTATCGTATCGGGGGCGATACGATGTGAATTACTTTACGCATACAGTATAGGTGAGTATCGCGTATAGGTCCCTTGGGATACCGATATGTATCGGGCGATACGTATCGTATCGGGCGATTTTTGAAACCCTGCCTCCAACATCAAATCAATGCAGTGAGCAGCGCAAAGAGACCAAAACAAGTGCTTTCTCTTCTCTATCAATTTAAGGCCCTCAGCCTTATACGAAGCTTCATTGTCTATGACAATCTGAACTACATATTGCTCAACTACCTCCTCCCTGACCTTGTCCATAAGCCTGTAGAGGTAGTCGGCTGTTCTTGATCCTGCGTTGGTGTTATCCATAGATTTATGGAAGACCATTTCACGGTCACAGCAAATCATAAAATTGGTGGAGTGCTTGTTTTGCGATGACCATCCATCGCATATAATTGTATACCCATATTCAGGCCACTTTTTCTTCATACTCAAGATATTTCTTCAACTCTTCAACCTCTTCATTCAGAAAAATTCTCCCAATTTGATATCCTGTTGAGCCAACCACTCTTGGCCCACACTCAGTTATGGTATTTGTCATGACCTGATAATAAGGGCCACTGTCTGCTGCATTAAAAGGTATTGCATTGTAGTAAAAGAATTTGGATATTACCATTCCCATTTTCTTTGCCTTTTCCTTAAAAAAGGAAGTCTTTAATTTTTTTTGCTTTGCATCAGGTGGCCTATACATAAAGAGATTAATCCCTCTTAAATCAGGACATGAAGCCCCGTGTGGATCCCGTACGCTGAAACTACGAGGAGGTGGAGCAGAAGGACCAACTCGAGAAGGACCAGCACCAAACTGTGAAGGTCTAAAAGGACGACCTGCCATATCGGATGTAGAATGCATGCGAGCATCTTCCTCATAAAATGCAGTCCTTCGGCTCTCTTGCATATCATATCTCAACTGTTCCTCCTCTTGTCTAGACATTTCATCACCCTGGTAATCACTACTATCAAATTTGTCATAATCATTAATGTAATGCTGAGGATGACGCTCAAACTCAGCCTCATCTCTTAGGCTGTTCAGAAGTTTTATTTTTTCCTTTTCTGAGACACCCTCATTTGTGTAGCATCAGAAAGAGCCTTATTTAGCATCTGTGCAATCTCTCCGGGACACTTTTGGCACACTGCCACATCACCTCGTACACCAGCAAGGTGTTGTTTCAAACGTGTGATCCCTTAATTGATCACTTTATGACAATAATTGCACCGAATTTTCTTTTTATCCGCAGTGACAGTTGTACCATGTTCCTAACCAATATCAAGTAGCTTATTCGACATCCTAAAAAAAAAATTCATAATTCGGTGTGTGTGTGTGTGTGTGTGTATATATATATATGATAAAATAAAATTAAAAAAAAAAAATTCATAATTTTAGAATAAGTGTTCTTTTTTTTTTTTTTTTTTCCAAATAATTTGGTATATAAAAGATTTTATTTTTATCAAATTAGTATAAATATGTTTGGGTCATGTTCACCTTACACCCTATTTTGGCACCTATGTTTACACCTCGCTTTGAAAATACCGCTGTAGGTTGAATATTTTGAGAAACTGACCGTTAGATTATATATTTATATTATGTTTGTTATGTATGAAAAAACTCAGAGCGATCTAACAGTTAGTTTTTGAAAAATTTCATTGTGAAGAACTATTATATTTTTTTTATTAATTACAAATATCACAGTTTTTTATAGTGATACTTCTAAAAATCTAACCGTTGGATCACTATGACTTGGTAAACGGAACGTGACCCTATATGTTTTTGGAATTTACTAGGTGTAGATATTTTTTTTTGTGGCTTACAAAATTGTTTAGATAATCTTGTTTTTCTACAAATTAGAATAAAACGTAATTTTGTACAAAAAAATTATTTAATTAGTTACAAATTTCGTAATTTGTTTTTTTAAATAAAAACTTACTTAGTGTACATATAATTTTTTTAAAAAAATTCTATAAAACTTAATTCATATGCTTATAAGTAATAAAAAATTACCTAGAGTACATAGAATTTTTGAATAAAAAATTAAATAAATCTTGGGCCTAGTGGTATAAAAAAATTATGTTTGGCACTAACAAGTATGTATCCCAAAAAAATATATATCAGGAGGTTCAATTTTATACTGTAAGGTCCCTAAGATTTCAAAATTCATATACTTATTTGTTATGTTAAAAAACTTTGGGATTAATGGTAAAAAAAAATATATTATTTAAAAAAAAAAAACAAAAAAAAACAAAAAAAAACAAAAAACAAAAAACTTTAGCCTATTTATGTAAAGGGTCGTGTTCCCCTTACCAATTTTTTTTTTTACCATTATTCCTACCATCCGTTTTTAAAACACTAGTGCCAATTTAATATTTTGATAAACCAACCATTGGATTAGATACTTTTTTTATATATATCATGTAAGCAAAAAATCACAGTAATCCAACGGTTGGTTTCTGAATTATGTCACTGTGAAAAATTATTATAATTAGAAACATTGCAGCTTTTTACAGTGAGATATTTTAAAATCTAACCGTTGGATCAATATGATTTTTGGCATGTATAACTTGTATAAGAAGAGTATCTAATCCAATGGTCGATTTCTCAAAATAGTCAACCGACATTGGTGATTTGAAAATAAATGGTAGAAATAATGGTAAAAAATGGTAAAAGTAAATTAACAACAATATAATAATATATTTAGTTGAAAAATAAAATTGTAAATTATAAAATTAATTTTTATGGATCTTATAAAAAATGAATTTCACACGGTGAGTTGGTGAGAAGAGATTTAAAATGTTAAACCCTAGATATTTAATCCAACAGTTTAAAATGTTAAAACCAAAATATTTAATCCAAGATATTTAATAACATAAAATCAAGATATTTAAAAGGGTTAAAACCATACCTGACCTAATTGAGAAGAGAGCAGTGGGAAGTCTGGAACAGATCGACGGTGAGAGAGGCCGAGAGCAGCTCTATGGCGCCAGCCACGAAGACCTCCAACCAGGTCTTGGTTGTCGGCAGTCTCATAAATAAAAAAGGGGTTTTGGTTGTTAGTAGTCGCAGGGGAGATTGTCGGCAGTCGCAGGGGAGATGGACGTGGGTTGCCGTTGGTACTCAGTGTAGAAAAGAAGAGGAAAAAGAAGAATATGGAGAGGAAGAGGAACTCTAAGTGCGTATACTTGGCATATGTAGAAGAGGAGGTACCACTTGTGACATTTTTTGCAAAAAGTCTGCAAGTCAGCTCCATGGAATCTCTTTTACAGCTTTTTTTAGTTTCAAAATTTGGATTTTTTGTTCAATTGGTAAAGACTCGTTCATCTCGGCCGAGACAAGACGAGAAGCTGAGATCTCGGCAACTTGTTTCGTCTTGGCCGAGATGAACGAGTTTGCTTCTTTTCGCCGTGAATTTCAACTTGGGATGAAATATCGACTAGGTGAGCTCCGAGACCTGGTTGACTCGTCCGAGTCATCTCGGAATCGCCCGATACTTGGAACCCTGCCTCAAAGCCTTTGGTTGAAATATCCAATACTTGCTATGTTTCTTTTCTTCTCTCTTTTTTTTAAATAATTATGATAGCTAATTTTAGGATTTCCTATGGAAACATGAACTTGCATACTTTTTAAGTTTTAACTATTTGCTAAAATGACCCCAAAGATATAAAAATATGACCTTAATCCTGCAGCTTTATATTATGTCACTTTCCTTTTTAATAATTGGTCTTTGAGCCGAGCCTCTTAACTAAGTCAAATTATAATTAAACATGTTAGATTTGGAGAGGAAAAACAGAAAAGTTGTTGTCTATTCAATAAAGTCAAAGAGAAGAAATACAAGAGCTTAAATAATAAAACCCTATGCTAAGTAAAAGAATAAACCACCCCTAAACATACCCGACTAATAAAATACAACTAAAGAAAAAAAAAAAAAAAAACATCTCTCAACCCCCTCCCCCCTTTTAATCCTATTTGTGGTGCACAATCGTTATGCCTTTCTATGGGATTGCAGGTCTCTTTATTCGATGTATGCTCATGATGCAAGCCTAGAATGCATCGAGAGTTTGTCAAGAAGAAAGCGAAACCAAGCTACTGTGTAAGCTTTAATGAAAAAGTTATCAACTTGAAGGGAGGATGAAATGAAAGGAAGATGAATAGTTTTGCGTGAAGATGCTGACATAGAGAATGATCGTCAATCTCAATGCATTTAGTATGCTCATAGAAAACTGTTGTGAGCGATTTGAATAGCACTCTGATTATCATAGTGAAAATGAGTCGGGGAGTCAATGGAGAGACCCAGATAAGAGAGTAGCCAACAAAGCCAAACAATTTCGGCAGTAGCTTAGGCCATAGCATGATACTTAACCTCATTGGTAGACCGTGCAACAGCTATATGTTTCTTGCTCTTCCAAGAGATGAGAGGGGTACCCAGAAAAACATAAAAGCCATTAGTAGACTTGCGATCATTGATATCTTTAGCCCAATCAGAATCATTATAAGCACGTAAAGATAAGCTGTAGCTAAAGGAGAGAAACGAGCTCTGGAAGATAGTACCCCAGGGATAGCGCAAAACCCATAACAAAGCTGCTCTATGAATAATACAAGGAGTAGAAACAAACTGACTAATGATGTGAACAATATAAGCGATATCAGAGCGGGTCCACTGTAAGAAAACTAGACATCCAACTAGCTCACGATATAAAGTAGGATTATCCAAAGGAACACCATCAGAAGTGTAGAAGTTGTTAACCGCCTTAGTTTTAGTAAGTTGGGCCCGATGGGTCAATTCATTGGTATATGTAGCCTAAGACCATTAGGAGAAAAGCAATCTCAATACCCAAGAAATAATGAAGGGGCCCCAAATCTTTCATCTCAAACTGAAGAAAGAAATGATGTTTCGCCTCATCAATACCAATAGAATCAGACCTAGTGATAACCATATCATCAACATATAACAAGAGAACAACCAGTTAATGAGATGAATGACGAAGGAACATTGCAAAATCATGGGCACTAGGATGGAAACAAATCTGAGATGGTTGATTGAAAACGCTCATACTAGGCACGGGAAGATTGCTTTAAACCATAGAGAGTTCATTGAAGACAACAGACATGACCTATAGGGTAAAGAAGACTAGGTGGAGGATGCATATACCCTTCATCAGTCAAATGTCCATTGAGGAAGGCATTTTTTACATCAAGTTGAAATAATTTCCAATGACAAACAACGTTATGTCTGGAAGTTTGCTGCCTTAACTGGTACGATTTGGTTATGGTAATCTGCCAAGTGGTCTTAAAAGAGGGTGCAATTAGCCTAAATACTTAGTGTTTGGTGTGTGATCGACAGAGTTGCTTTGACTAGGTTGCTTCGACTTGTTAGGTTGCTGTGACTGTATGTAAAGGGTGCAATATCAGAGAGGCTATGATTTGGATTGCAATTGTTATTGTCTAGATGGAATGTAGTTAGGCTCTAATACTCATTAATGTAAAATAGAGAGAGAGATAGAGCAGAAGAGAGAGAGAGAGAGAGAGAGAGAGAGAGAGAGAAGATGAGGATCGAGAAGAAGAGAAAAACATAAAATAGAATAGAAGAAATTTAGGGAAAGTAAGATTCGAAAGTTAGGGAAGATGGGGATGAAATTTAGGAGAAAGGAGAGAGACTGGGAGGAAAAGAAAATTCTTAAACATTATTATTCATTAAGTTTGATTTTCTTTGAAGGCTACAACCCTATTTATAAAGAAAATCTAGGACTAAATAGGAAATAAGGTTCTTCTTGCCACCCAAATAAAATGTACTACCCAAATAAAAGATCGATTCATCAGTCACACAAAATTAATCGACCAGCCTAAGTTAAACTAGCCATAATTAATAAAATTTAAACTATTAAAAGAAAAATAAAGATCTTCAATTACCATAAATCTCTGCTATATGATTTGCAGCATCATTCTCAAATTTCATTATTCATCAAGTTTGATTTGCTTCGAAGGCTACAACCCTATTTATAGTGAAAATCTAAGATTAAATAGGAAATAAGGTTATTCATGCCGACCAAGTAAAACATTTTGCCCAAATAAAAGAACGATCGATCAGCCACCTAAATTAAACTAGCCATAATTATTAGAACTTAAACTATTAAAAAAAATAATAATAATCTTCAATTGCTATAAATCTTTGTTATATGATCTACATCCCCTATATCTCGTGGGAGAGAATAGGAGTGAACGGTAAATGAGATTAGGGCAAAATAAGGGTTAAAAACCCTTTTAAAATTCAAATTTTGTGGAAAAATCCGATGTGGATTGATCCACCCAAGGGATATATCTATCTAGATATGCTAAGGAAAAAAAAAAAAACACTAAACTAAACTAAACTTAAACAAAAGAAAACCTATTAACAAAATAATACCATTTAAAAAATTTTCACATATTATGTTAAGATATGAACCTTATGAAACATAAATCAATGAAGTAAACATGTTGACGCTCAAGTACACTATACACAACTATAACACCGTTTTGAATCAAAATTCACTCATAATACTTAGCAATGGATAGTTGCGAGTTCACTACTTATTCACTTGATGTGTAGATGTGAACTACACTATACACAACTATAACACCGTTTTTACTGCTTTCTTTTTCTCTTTTTTACTTTTTCTTTTTTCTTGTATCTCTTTTCTCTTTTCTTTTTCTCTTTTGAGTTTGGCCGGAATGTGAGATAGCCAAGAAAGATATATAGCAATGAAGAACACAGAGAGAGGGAAGAAATAAGAACTTGAGCTAATGAAGTGCAAGGAGAATAAAAATTTGAGAATTTTTGTGAAAAGATTGGCAATGCTCTATTGAGCATTTTGAAAGCATTGGGAGAATATCCAACTATTGGTCTTAACTTTTCAATATTTATGAACATATGCCCCCGTATTAATGATCAATTTTTCTCAAAAACAACTTTAAATGTATGAAGCATGTTATTCAGTGTGCTTAAGATATATCACAATGAAATTTTCATGAAAAACACAACTATGTAAAGATAAGTATACAAACCAAAATGTTTAGTTCATAGAAGTGTCAAGTAGCATGTTTAAAAATTCAATATATTTGAAACACAAATCAAATTTCTTGAAGTTCATATCAAATCATAATGTGCTAAATTTGAGAAATGAATACACATTGTGAATGAGATATATATGTTTTTTTTTTTTTTTTTTTCAAATTTGTATACTTCGAATTGCTCGGTAAGATCGATGATAGAGGGTTTGTATTGGTGTCCTATTAATTTGGATAGAGCAAATTGTCTTAAGAGACCCTTTGAGTTAGAGAAAATTAAGGAGGCAATATTTGAAAGTGATAGGGATAAGTCTCAGGTCCAAATCGGTTTACCATGGCTGTTTTTCAGGATTGTTGGGAGGAGGTTAAAGAAGATTTGTTGAGGATGTTTGTTGAATTTTTTTAGAATGGGGTGGTTAATTCATGTACAAATTCCTTTTTTATTTGTCTTATTCCTAATAGGGAGAATTATGTGAAGATTAATGATTTTAGACCAATAAGCCTTGTTGTTTCCCTTTATAAGATTTTGGCTAAAGTTTTATCGAGAAGACTGAGTGCGGTGTTGTCGTGTTGGCAGATACTATTTCATTATCTTAGGGAGCTTTTGTGGAGGGTAGGCAGATTCTAGATGTTATTCTGATAGCTAATTAGGTTATTGAAGAATATCGATCTAAGAGGAAGAAGGGAGTTTTGCTAAAGGTTGATTTTGAAAAAGCCTATGATCATGTTGAATGGGACTTTTTAGTGTTTGTCAGGGAAAGAAAGGGATTTGGAGATTGATGGAGGAAATGGATTAGGGGGTGTTTGTCATCAGTCAACTTGTCAGTTATTGTTTCATATGCCTAAAAGGGTGGTATTAAGGTTAGAAAAAATGATGAGGGATTTTTTTTGGGAAGAGAGTGGTGAGGGTAAGAGACCACATTTAGTTCGATGGGATGTTGTTTCTCGTCCCAAAGGAAAAAGGGGTTTGGCTGTGGGTAACATTGTTAAAAGGAATAGTGCTTTACTTGTGAAATGGTTTTGGAGATTTCCTTTAGAGAGTAATTCCCTTTGGCATAAAGTCATTAAAAGTAAATATGGGTTACAAGAAAATGGTTGGGATGCTAACTTGGGGAGAAGAGTCTCTAATCGTTGCCCTTGGAAAGGGATTTCCCTAGTGTATCTTTCCTTTTCCCAGTTTTTGTCTTTCAATGTTGGGTGTGGGGATAGAGTTAGATTTTGGGAGGATGTTTGGAGGGGGGAGAATGCTTTGGCTTCTTTGTTTTCTCGTTTATTCACTTTGTCCTCTGTTCATAATGCTCCCATTGCCAATTTTGTAGTTTCTTTCTCTTCACCTATTTGTTGGGACTTTCATTTTTTGTCGAAATCTCAATGATAGGGAAACCGTGGAATTATCCTCATTGTTATCTATTTTGCAAGGGGTGGCTTGGAGACATTCACTTCAAGATAGTAGAAAGTGGATTGCTAATTCTTCGGGGATTTTCCCTGTAAATCATTATTTTTTATGTATTATGTAGTGATCCTTCATTAGCTCTTTTTGGTCCTTCTAAATTGATTTGGAAAGAAAAAGTGTCCCTAAAAGTATAAGTGTTTGCATGGGCTTTGGCTCATCAGAAGATCAATACCAACGATTTGCTACAAAAGAGGTATCCTGTTTTGTCTATTTCCCCTCAATGGTGTGTTGTGCAGAAATGATGGCGAGAATGTGGATCATTTGTTTTTACATTGTCCTATTGCTTTTGCTTTATGGGTGAGGTTGTTTTAGATTATGGATATGTGTTGGTGGCTCCAGCTTATTCTTCAGCGATGTTGGAGATAGAGTTTCAGGCTCTTGGATTGTCTAAAAAAGCATTAGTATTATGGAGATGTGTTGTTTTAATCATTTTTTGAATTATTTGGAGTGAGGAATGCTCGTATTTTTTAGGATAGATTTGATAGTTTTGATGTTCCTTGGGAAAGAATATGTTTTTTTGGTTCCTTTTGGACTACCATTACTAAGGAATTTAGGGGGATCCCTTTGTTCACTATTAATGGAAAGTAGGACATCTTGTGTGTGAGTAGGGGCTTGTTGTGCAGTTTGTTTTGTTTATATTTCTTTTCGCCTTTGTAAAGTAGGACATCTTGTCCTCTTCCTTAATGAAATTATTGTTGCCCGTTAAAAAAAAAAAAAAAAAAATTACACAGACGAAAAATTCTTTTTGGGTTTTTGTGAATATGAAAGACAACAAAATCGTACAAAAATCCGAAAGAAGGAAAAAGAAAATCCTAACTGCTACTTGAATCCAGGGAAAACTTATAAAGCAATGAAATACAGTACTAGACAAGGAATGAATTCGCATCCTTTTGCAAGAGCAATAAAAACCCTTTTCATAGGAGGAATGGAGGTTGAAGGATCTCAAATCCTTCTTTTTAATCCAAACAGTCTTCACTTTAGGTTTCATCATGGCGACCTTGACTCTAGATGTTGACTCACTAGAATTTATTGAAGAAAATATATTCCTAGAAGGAACTAGATTTTTCTAATCTCATCCATTTCTTTTCCACTTGTGTTCAAGTCAATACGTGTCCTAGGTGTTCTAGACACTCTTGGAAACATCCTGTAGTGTCTTCCTAGCATATAGGAAGGTTTGACTTTGTTTCAAATTGAAGCAAAGTGCTTCAAAGGAGATTCTCTTCCAAGCTTAAAGTTGTCTTTTCTAGGGGGAGTGCATGTGTCCTATCATTCACGATTCCCTTTTCCTTTCCTTTGATCCTTTTTTTTGTCTTTTTTATTATTGCCGTTGGTAAGTCATTCATGATTGAAGTAAGCAAATTTTACCTTGATATTTTACCGTGAGCTGTAGGAAATCTATCCTCAAAGAAAACCATCTTGTTGTCATAAGGTAGCTACCTCATTTTTTTACGATTGTTAAAACTATAATTGAATTCTATTGTTTCTTTGCACCCACTTCAAACATTTACTGTGGATTTGTATTCTTGATTGATCAAATTATAAATGGCTCTTCAAACTTTGATTTGTTATGTTTTGTTGATTCGTAATGTTTCTTAATGGTTGGGCTTCTATTATGCCTGGTTAATGTGTTACCACACAATTCATGGGTTTTGATGTTCTAGTGTGTGGGTCATCAGTTTTGTGCCATCTGAAACTCTTTTATGAGGGGTTTTCACCATTTTAAATGTCTTAATATTGCAGCTGATTTCTGCAAATGACCGGCATAGACAGTCAACAGACCATCCAATCAAGTTCATTTCAAGAAGGCAACCATATTCCCTCAAATTCAAGATCAAACCAGGTATGAATCTGCATAATATTAAAGTAAGGAGTTCTCCCAGTCTGAGGAGGATGTGTATGGGGAAATCAACTGGCAATATGATATTAGGGAGATTTTGATCTTTTTATGCTTTTTTGCCCTCCCATAATCGCTTTTTTTATTGAAACAAAAATAAAGTGTTATTTTTCATTTGCTCTCCTTGGTAGTTGTGTTTGGAACGAAAGTGGATGATAATGATACTGTGGCTTTTCAACTAGGTCCAGAAGCCGGTAGCACAGATGGTAGGACAAAAAAGATTTCTTCATTTCTGTTCCATCCAAGTTTGCCCCTTGTTGTATCCGTTCAGCAGACTTTGTTCTTACAGCCATCAGTTGTGAATATTCACTTTCGGAGATGAAGATCATGTTTTTTCCTGGTGTCCCGTCTCCCATTTGTAACAGCCTCTAACGAGATTGAGAGTAAATGAAGAAATGTTTATATGTGTTACAGTAATGACCCTGTACACCCATTACTCGCACACTTCCAGCATCCTCTCCTGAAATATTTGAACTCGTGACATTGCTGCAAGAATTGACGGAAGCGGTTCTGGAAATTTTACTTTGGGTTGGGTCGGGTCAGCATTTTCCCCCATGTAGTTGAAGTAGTTTAGAGTATTTATTCACAGGAAACACTGCAAAATGTATGTAAAATTGAATATGTGCAAATATAAATGGCAGGACTATCCTCCACTGTTTCTCGTCCATACCTGGTCTTATCCTCTCTTGAGAGCAGTATCAGAGGATAAACCCTAAGAACAGATTCCACAACAGGAAAGGTCTTGTCAGACGAGACTATAATGCTGATGATAATGCAGGATGTCCAATTGGAAAGCTGCTAATGACAATCTTATTTGCAAAAGCGAAAGCAAGATTGGACAATGTTGTTCTATAGAATGAGTTGAATGCATATAGTTGGATTTTCCCCTGTTTGCAAGTTGGCAGGTTGCCTCATAGCATTTGCTCCTGTTTTCAATTTTATGAGTATTTAATAATGGCGTGTTTGGCTGTCCCATAGAAATTGAATTGCTCTATTAATTTTTGCATGGTATTTGAAGTTACAAATATATATATAGTCTAAATTGGAGGCATTTTAGTTGGGATTTCTTGAAATGCCACCAACTCAAATATTTTCCATCATTTGTCCGGGCAATTTTATATGAATATTTTATAATTGGCTCATTTTATGAAGATGAATTGTATATAATTTTATGTTTAAATCACAACAGGGAAATTCAAATTCCAGAGGACATTAACAAACTACAATCTTTTGATTTTTAAGGAGCAAACACAGTCCCTTGTTCAGGATTGAAATTTAGGAAGAACCCTAGTTAATGCGATATAGCCCATTATTTGCTACCAATCTGCTATGCACATGATGCAGACAAGACAACCAATTTAAACTGCATAAATTCTTTCAGGATGGAAAATAGAAGCCGCCTCCTTGATCGAATAAACAGAGCACTCAGAATCAATCTCCTAAGCCCTTTATTCCTGGCTAAATTCATGCCATAGAAAATAACCCTTGACTCAGCTTTATCAATGGAGAAACTTGTATTGATTCACAATCAAGCAACCTAACTTATTAGGAGCCTCCCACAAAATCCTCTCATAATGGAAAGAAAGAGCATCAAAAATTCCAATTCTTAATCTTCTTGCAACCAAAAGCAAAAATTTCCCTTCTAGTAATCACTCCATTTTTAGGATTCAATTTAAAACCAATCAAATAAATTGCACGAAAAGAGACTGAGGACCTTTCTTTATGGATGTACAGTCTCTCAGAATATGTAGAATATGTACTGTACTCTCCAACTTTGCCTTTAGAGTTTAGACCAACTTCTCCAACACGTTTATGCTTACACATTTTCTGATAGGCATAATATTGTTTTCTTCTTTTAATTTCTTATAAAACTTGGGGGATTTTCATAATTTTTCTTTATTTGAAGAACAAAATAAAATTAAAATGATTTGTTTTCCTGGAACAATCAAGGACATCATACAATCCAACTTCTCTCTTCAAAGACGGGGAGCGGCGTACAAAATTGTTTGATTCTTTGACGAAACATGGTGTTAAACTCGCCATTTTTACATATAGTATTAATTCTAAACTGCTAATATATCTACAAGCATACTGGTGAAGTTTCATGATTTTTCTTAATATATTTTATTTGTTGTGAATTATTTACTGTAAGACAAAAATAATTCATAGAAATTAAAATATATTGAGAAGAATCATGAAATTTTACCAATGTACATTTAGATACATAAGTAATTTAATGTAAATACTTCATGCAAAATGACAAGTTCAACACTTTTTTTTATCAAAGAATCAAACAACTAGCTTACAAACGATAAAAGTGCCACGGATGAAAACTATAGGAGTCAATGCATTCGAATTGAAACCATATGGGTGCAATATATAAATTAGTGATAGTTGAAGGGGTCAAATTATAATTTTTTTTTAAAATTACATGTAACGACCCAATCCTGTTTAACGCGATAATATGCGCATTATATCGAATAAAACATAATAGGATGAAACAATTGTAATTATACCAAAATAACTCATAATCAATCTGCAATAAGATAAAGTGAAAATATGCCATGTCATACCAAAATTTCCAATCTTTAACATTATATTTTTACAAAAGCCAACAATCCTGCCTTACAGGGAAAGACAAATAAACCTCTATACAATTTTTACATGCATTCTATTGTTATCAATGCAAAGTAAATAGAAAGGTGTAAATGTACAACTCTTCCACAGCATTTTATGTAGAAGTGCCTGCTCTCGTATTTTTCATCAGTTATGTCTCTTCATGTTTACCTAGGTATTGCATAAAGCAGAGGTGAGCTAATCAATGAATTTCAGTAGGTAAACATACATTCTTATTATAATAATTATACTATATATACTTAATACAATCACAAATCACTTTCACTTCACAATATAATGCAATGCAAAATGAATAATAATTTCATATCCATTCTAGGTACCTCGAGGATGGTTAAATGAAAGATACACTACTTTAACCGGTAGGTGAGCAAAGCAGGGCTATAGAAAGATCCAATAATAGGCATCATAACATCTCTTCAGCCTAAAACAATCACAATATAGCTTTTTATGCTTCCACCTATGTAAGTATTGCTTACATATAGACCATAGAAAGCATCTATCAATCTTTTTCTCACATTCCATTACTTTTCAAACTTTTCTCAATTTTTAACATTTCCAAAGTGAGTATTGCCAAGTCCAGGTTCTTAATATGATTACAACCTTCAAACAATTATGCAATACTTTATATAACAATAAACATCACAACATTTCTTCATTCCATAACAAGCCATAGAAATTATCAAGTTACAATCTGTGCTTAATCATCATCATTTCATTCTCATTTCCATCACATCATATATCATCAAACAATGATACCATAATAATACAAACCTTTCATTTCAATTTCATCACAACACAATCATACAAGCATAATCATAAATAACAAGAATCATAAGTTTCTCTACCTCAAGTGTTTACTGGGGTTGATGCTGTTTTGAGTTACACTTATCAATTACATAAAAGAATTATAAATAACTGTACATATAAATTTTTATTTGATCAAAATACATCTTAAAATAATCAAAATCACAATCTACAATTCATTAGCTTTTTCGTGGATATAAAACTTATCAAAATAAGAGTTTGGATGCAAGATATACAACTATTTAAAGTTTAATACAAAAGTCTGAAAATATAAACATGCTACGTAAAAACCAGTTTTGATGTTTTGGCTGTATATTCTAGCTCCGTTATCGGAATTTAATAAAATTTACTGTTCTGAAAAGAAGACTCGAAGATCTACAACTTTTTCTTTAATATACATAGTCCAATTCTAACGTTTTCAGGTCCAAAATCAGCAATTATAGCAGCCTACTGGGTTTGGATGAAATCTTTTCACTAATAAAACCAGTTTCAGTAAAATGGGCATAACTTTTAGCACAAAAATCCAAATGAGGCAAGGTTAGGCTTGTTAGAAATCTGATTAAAAAAGATACAACTTTCATGAAGAAAGTTTAGCCTAATTATACATCTAACAGTGCCGAAAATGCACCGGCAGAATGCTCTGTTTTTAGAAACCCGTTTTCCAGATATTCCTTCATTTTCCCCAGAATTTTCTTGGTAACCAAACAATATTTCTTCCGTTCAAATTTCACCAAATTCACATATGTTAGACATAAAGCATATACCAACAATTTTAATAAAGAAACTTTGTCTAGTTTCAAATATTCATGTGTCAATTCACAAATCAAAGTTTATACCCAATTCACAATTCTAAGAAAAGATGAATTTTAGAATATATATAAGCATATATACAACATACCTTGTTCAATTTCACCAAAGAACTTTCAATTTGACAATCCAATTTTCTTCCCCAAATCCTCTCTCTCTCTCCTATGTTATCTTTTCTCAGGATGAGAATGAAATAGATGATAAGAAAGAAAAATATAATTCTTATCCTTTAGGACATAAATGTCCTTTTTAACATTGTTTTGGATAATTTTGTAATTTCGCATCCTTTCATTTTAAAAATTTATTTTCTTTACAAAACACCCATATTTTTTTAAAAAATAACTTTCTTTACTAATCCACACTCCTTACATATTTCAAAACACAT
>JAESVK010000215.1:1023285-1038399 GCA_017140935.1 Hamamelis virginiana
TCTCGTTTCCCAAGGAACCGACAGGCTTTTGAAGTCTCCAATGTGATGTGACAAGACACTGCAGCAGAATCAGATTGGAACAACTTTATCGTTTCCCAATGAACCGACAGGCTTTTGAAGTCTCCAATGAGATGTGACAAGTCACTGCAGCAGCAACTTTCACGTTTCCCAAGGAGTAGACAGGCTTTTGAAGTCTCTAATGTGATGTGACAAGTCATTGCAGCAGAATCAGATTGGAACAACTTAATCGTTTCCCAAGTAACCGACAGGATTTTGAGGTCTCCAATGAGATGTGACAAGTCACCATTCACAGAATCAGATTTGAAAAGCTTTTACGTTTCACAAAGAACCCTATAATCCATCTAGAAACCATAATACTGCTGAAATAGGGATAAACTAGAATTTTTTTTTTTTGCCAAAAATGGAAATTTGCGAAATATCCAAATTAAATCTTTCCATAAATAGCAAAAACTCTTTTTCGGAGGCCTAAACGAATGAATTAGGACAAAAAGCGACGTACATCACCGCAAAGCAGTGAGTATTAATCGTATCACCATTTCCATTCAAATTACCAAATTTCGTGCAATTCCGTCACCGACGACTTTCGATCCTACTATTCCGTGAAACATACGGGTTTTTAATTTTTTTTCTTATTTATAAAAAATTTTGTTGAGTTTTTTTCTTTTATTATTTTTGGAATATGTACAACAATATGAAAAATATGTAATAATTATTTTTTATTAATTTAATAATATCAATTTAATATTAAAAGTTTATTGATAAATTAAAATAATGGTAGTTGGAGTCTTGCAAATGAATGAAGGGTAGTTGATGTAATTGATAAAAAAGAATAAGGGTAGAAGTGGAAAGAAGGTGGTTGAGCCAAAAAGAAATGGATGCACTATTGGAGCAACTCCATTCAAAGCCAAAGCCAAAAATGAAAAAAACACATTTTTCCTTCAAAATTTGGCTTTTGAATGCTTTTGAAATGGATGTACTATTGGAGATGCCCTAAGTACATAAATATTCCCAAATCCAAGTAATACTGACAGATGTCTACAGTACCAAACATAAATGCCAACAACCCTGGCATATAGGATATCAAACATAATAATAAAAATCCAAGCGTTCCAAAAATGCAACTAATTAGACTGATGGAAGACCGCCCGGAACACTGCTAGTCCCAATGCAACCTGAGTAGAGTTCCCTACTGCCGAATTTCTACCAGAAACTTGTGAATCTGCTTTATAAAACACAGTGTGAGCTTGGAATGCCCAGTAGGAATACAAATTCAACCAACAGTAATAATATTGATACAAAGAACATTAAAATAAAGCAGTTCATATCCAGTTGCAATAAAAAGTATATAAAATGGTGTGATGTAATCATAATTCAAAAACCATCATTTCCAACCTTCGTTCTTGGTTGATTTCCTTTCAGTATGTACATGTATTGGCTTTCAATATCATTGATTTGGACTAGTCCAGCAGTGAAGTCTTATTTTGGTGAAAAGAGGTTTGGGGTTGGGGGAGGATAGCCATATATGATTGCATAAAACCACTGGGATGCATCAGCAGATTCCCACATCTACCATATGACAAGTTTTTTGGTTAATAAAAATGCTCAATAATAGTGATTGGCATGTTTCCATCGATTAGACAAAAATGGAACTCACCGGTTACTACTTTGGTGTTGTACATGTAGCTTTCGTTGGTGGTCCATTTGGGCATTATATTTTTCTCAATTCTCACAAATCAAAGAAATATATGATACTTCTAATTTGTTCATATATTTTCACTTGATATATGAAGTGATATTTGTTTAATAAAAGTAGCATTTTAATGTTTTTCAAGATCATTAAGATTTATCTAGAGTTGGTGAGGGTGTAAGGGGTAAAGCATTAGGATTATTATTTTTGTTATTTTTTTTTCTGGACATTTTATGTCAACAATCCTAAGTTTTCGGAATATTACGTGAACGAACCAAATCCAAAGATAATTACGTAAATATTTTTTTTGGACCAAAATATCCTTATGTAGAAAAAATAATAACAATTTTACCTAGTAGATGGTCAAAAGTCAAAATTTTTTTTCCAACAATCCTCAATATTGCACTGAATCCCTAATTTAATATATAATCTCTAATCCCCAAAAATGAACAGAATCCCCAATTTAACAAAGGATCCTCAAACCCCAAATTAACATAGAATTCCCAATTATACTAAAAATTTTCAATCCCCAACTCCAAACCCATCATTATTGTGGGACATGAAATGATGGGCATTAAATATTGATTTGACGTGTTGGGGATTATAGATTATGTGTAAACCTGTGGATTATGTGTAAAATTGGGGATTGAGGATTCTCTGTAAAATTGGAAATTCTGTATTATATTGGGGATTGGTGATTCTATGTAAAATTAGGGATTATGGGTTATGTGCAAAATTAAAAGTCAAAGTCAAAATTTGTATGTTTCTAGGGTATTTTGGTCCAAAAAAATAGTGATAGGTTCATCTTCCTAATTATCTTTGGATTGAATTCATTCACGTAATATTTTGAAAATTCAGGATTATTGATGTAAAATGCTCTTTTTTTCAAGAAAAGGGAGACGAAGGCATCGCAGAGAAGAGTAATATTCCAACCAAATTGGCACCTTACCATCTCACGATCATTTGGCAATAACTCCCAAAATTTATTAAAATAAGAAATAAAAAAAAATAGAATTAGACTAGATTTAAAGGTCTGTAATAAAAAAAATTAATATAGCATTTTCTATTCGAAAATTTTTCTTCTAAGAACTACCAACTCACATTTAATACGTCCACGTGGTGTGTTCTCATTAGATTGTCCCTTGTTTATTTAGTAGTTTTTGAGCACTGTGTGTAGCAAAATCAATAGCCTAAATTGATGTCAACGCTTTAAAAGAGTCCACATGTCTGCATAAGAAATTTGCTGCTACTATATTAATGCTCCCTAGTTTATTTAGAAAACTATCAATTGTTTTGAAAAATGTAGATTAAGGCCTTGTTTTTGGGCTCGTGCTCTCATGACTTACCAAAACAAAAATTAGGGAGTCTATTATAAGGTGTATTTTGTGGAAAGTTGTGTAAGGTGACATGGCCAATTGAGAACTTACCATTGAAATTGTTATTTGAAAGCCCCAAATAAGATATTTAAGTTAGAAATTTTACATTTTCAATGGTAAAATTGAGTAGACCATCATCCTATTTACTTTGACCAACACCTGTGATGAGGTCTTTTTATGGATGTTGGAATTTTTAGTGTATTGGTCGGAGAGATTTTCTCACTCAAAATTATATGGGTGAAATACACTTGTCATCCAAAATATGATTTTAGAATTCATGCTGGCCAGCTATGTTGATTAAAGGTGGTGAGTGCTTGTGGCAAGACAATGAGATTGGCCTTATCATATATATATATATATATATATATATATATATATATATGATAGTGTTAACCCGAAATTTAAACTTAGCCAATGGATTGTTGATAGATGGCTTTGTTTAAATTATTTAATGATAACCAATGATAAATTGGCTAATAGAGTATTAGTTTTTAAGGAGTTCGAAGCCAATCAAGAAATATAGGTTCTAAGGAGTTTTGTTGGTGCTTAACTCTCCACTCTTGAAAGCCAATTATCAAGCCAAAGAATGAGTCTTATCCAGATTGGGATAGATAGTAGTTAGAAATGATCCAGCTTTAAGATGGAGATTGTTGACCCAAGTATATACCTTTAGAGGGGGGGTGAATAGAGGTATTGCAAACTTTAACCAAAATTACCAAATTTAAAAATTATGGTTCAATTAAATTTAGCAGAAGATAAACAAGTTAATAAATTTAATTGCAAATGAGAGAACAAGATTGAATCACAACTCAACAATATATAGCAAGTATATAAATTGAAATGCAAGAGAAGAGTTATAGAGATTCAAACACAAGGATTTAACGTGGTTCGGTCTCCATCTACGTCCACGCCTCAAGAGCCCCGTCTTGAGGATTCCACAATCCACTATGGATCACTCCTTCAAGGTGGAGAAACCTTTACAAGTTGTCTTCTTTCAAAGGTAGAAGACACTCACCCACAATCTACATTCAAGGTGGTAGATTCTTACCTACAAGGGATTCACACAACCCTTAAATCTCACAAGGATTACAAATGAAGATAGAGAATGTGTACAATAGAAAAACTCCTCAAGAGTAGGTGATGTATAATAATAAACTCTCACTAATATCTCTCAAAGATATGAACTAATATTGGCTTCAAGAGAGAATGATGAATCAAAGTGATTAAATCACATAAGAATGATGAATACTAGATAGGCTTGAGTTTGTGTATGATCATTAGTTGATTCATGACTCATAAGATGAGTATATATAGACCCATCAAAGAATATGGCCGTTAGAGGCAAAAATAGAGCCGTTACTTGTTGCAGAGCATAAATAGTCGACTAAGACAAGATGGTTAGTCGACTAGCAAGCATATTTTAAAAGCATTTTGGTTTCCCGGGTACGATTAGTCGACTAGGACTAAATGGTTAGTCGACTAGGAAAGTTAAAATCCTTATAAAGCTTTTCTGGGTTTGTTAGTCGACTGGGGTATAAAGGTTAGTCGACTAGCAACTTAAAAATCACTTTGAAAAGTTTTCCGGGATCGATTAGTTGACTAGAAGATGGGTCATTAGTCGATTAACAACTTTGCAACAAAACATGGCCTTTGGACTTGCCATTAGTCGATTGGCAAATAGTGATTAGTCGACTAGGGAAACATTAGTCGACTAGACCAGGGTGTTTAGTCGACTAACTTAAGATTTCTCAAAACACTGCCTCTGTCCTTCACTTAGTCGACTAGGACAAAAGTGTTAGTCGACTAGAGAAGTTGCAATGTCAATATTTCAAAATTCTTAAGTCCAAATCAACTTATAACACTTGGGTAAGTTAACTAAGTGTTCCAAAACATTTTTGGCTAAGTTCAAAATGTTTTCCAAAGATGTTTAAGCCAAAACAATAAGTATAAAACATTTTGTCTTTTGAGTCCATAAAGCCCATTATGAGTTTGAATCAATTTTGTGACCAAAATGTGATTTTCCAAGTTAAAACCTATAGTCTTTTAAGTCATTGTCAATTGAGCCAATGTAGTTCATCCTAATAGAGAGATTTACATATAAATCCTAAACACTCACACAAGAAAGAACTTAAAGTCTTCACAAAGGTTCTTCAAGTCTTGTGCTTGGCTTGTGCTAGGCTTGAGCTTGGCTTCAATTGGATTGCATCAATGCAATGACTCTCTTCATGGTCCTTAGTGAATATATAACTTATTCATATTCACATAAGGTTCATTGTAGTGCACGAGCTTTATTTTCATGATGGCTCGAGCCTTTTTCATTGACAACTTGAATCTTGTTCTTATAAATACATATACCAAAATGGATATACAAGAACTATAGGATAATGTCAATCAATCAACAAGGTTAGCCAAACAAACATTCAATAAATATGACAATGTTAATCAAGTAACAAATATGATATTGTCAAATAATAAACATTCATTCAAAAAGGTTTGGCAATAAACATGAATGAACAACAAAATATTCATATGCAATATATCAATATATTCATATGTAATACAACAATATTATCATGTGCAATACAACAATGTATTCATATACACATGAGAGATTAAAACACAATGTTTGTTATCATCAAAATCATTTAACAAATATGGGTGGAAGCCATAAGGCTAACAATCTCCCCCTTTTTGTTGATGACAAACATTGAGCACAATTTGCATATAGAACAAATAAATCAAACAAAGATTTGTGGCTACCCCTAACAATATGCATATATGCAAAACATTACTAAAGAAGCATATGCATATTTTAGGTAAAACAAATCCATGATGCAAGAATAAATCCATCATACAAAGATACAAAGATTCATGATGAATTTTACCACAATTCATACTTGCAAATATACACAAGATGATAAAATAATAGAATCACAAGACAATGATTGTTATCATCAAAATCAACCAACAAGGGTGGAAGCCATAAGGCTAACAGAGATGATCCAACAAGTAGTTGGAGTTGTTTTTTTTTTTTTTTAAAGGCTCGAGGGTAGTTTAATTATGTACGGCTCCCTTAAGTGGTTAGTAATTAATAAAATTCTTTTTTATTGTTTGCTTCACTCCATATTCTTTTTCTTCTATTTCTTTATTCTATTTTATTTTTATGCTTGAGGTTTGCTTATTATTGTTAGGATATATTAGTACTTGGTCTGTCTTTTTTAATAGTCCTCTTGATTGAGGCAATTCGAACCCATCGCTTTGATTCAATTCGAACCCAAACATCGAGTTCGAACCTTATCGATTCGATTCAATTTTCGCAAAAATGAAAAAGGTGATTAACAAATAGCAAATTAGCATATAAGTTTAAAATGACGTTAATGTAGAGGGGAACATTCAGTTCAAGTGGAAGACATTAAGGTTCATAATGATGAGAATAATTCCAAAGGATAAAATTCTTCTATTGGTTGGCGATTAAAGACAAAATTTTAACAAATAACGTACAATCGAGTTAAAATGGAAAATTATAACAAATGCTGAGATGTAAAACGCATGCAATGTCAATTAATGTCAGGTAAGAGGATACAATTCATGCACTTAGAGATGCAAAATTTATTGCTCTTGTTCTATTTTTTATGCCACATAATCATGAGTGGACCCAAATGAGGGTTTATTTGGGACTATGGGTAAACTTACAAACAGAAAGTTGCCATAATTTTTAGTACATGTGCAAGTTGACATTTCTCCAGTACTAATTAAGGTAAAATTGTGTTGCTATGTTGGAAACTGAGGGTGAATACTGACCTCCAAAATGGTTGTCTGAGAGATCCAAAAAAATAGAGCTGGTCAAGCCTCAAAAGAGACGATGGGATTTCACCACTGAAATTGTTAGAAGAGAGCCCCAAAACTTGTATTTGTGAGCCATACCAGAATTGACATATCTAGAAAGTTATAGTATACGAGAGAAACGAAAAACTCAAGAGTTAAATTCAGAATCAGCCATAAAGCTTATTACTACCAAAACAAAAATAGTCCAATAAATTATAACGAATGATTTAGTAATAATTGAGGTACAAGAGAACCAATAATGATAAAACAAAACCACTAGGATGGTATTGTCATGTTTATTGAATAGTGGTGGAGGCTATTGGTGGGGGATGGAATCTCGAATAGATTTAGAAAGTATAAAAAATTATCTAAAAATATATTCTTGATGACTTTAATTAATAAGAAAAAAAAAATCATGGTTGGAAGGATGGTTATATGAGTATTAATGTAGCACTTTTCCCCAACCAATAGCATTGGAACGTATTGTTTATCTCTAACCAAGAAAAAACAAAACAAATGGGTTTCGAAAAGTTGCAATGACGATTTTCTGTGCTCCCAATGCCAAAGCGAGGTTGACCTTTTAAAATAAAATGAATATGCTTACTAATTACTAGGCCTTCTATTTTTACACCAAGTGTTTGTACCATTTCACATTAAAAAAAAAAAAAATCATTTATGGTTCTAAAATTTTAAATTGTCATAAGTTTGAATTTTGGATTCGGGTTGGATTTCAAAAATGGTTTTTTTTCATCATTTCATCAAAAGATAGAAACCTATCTCTTCCCCAAGTCTCGGTTCATTGTTTATTTAGACAAGATTAGCATGTGTTGATCTTGGCAGGGTCAAGAGTGAATCCCAGCTCTATCGCACAAACCTTAATAGAAACAAATGTCTATTAATGCACTTCTATGAGTTTGGTCATGTTAATACGACATCTATCCATCATCAATTTCAAAATGGAATAGTAAAAGAATATTTCATAAGGTAAAAGCAGAAATTTTTTTCTTTTTAAAAGTTTGCCCCCAACACTATCATAAAAATTGGCCATTTAATATATTTTCCATTTAGCTTAAGATTCATAAATTTAGATAAAATCATAGATGATGGAGAGAAAATAGGTCACGAATGTCTTGCCTTAATTCTAGGACTTTGAATAGTTTGGAATTAATTTGGAGACAGAGAATTTTGTTGTCCATATATATAAGCTATGTATGATAATTAATGCAAACAAATAAGGAAAGCTAGTTCATTTTCTGATTGACTTAAATGCACTCCTTGTAAATAGTTTTGAATGAATAATTTTAAAAATAAATTTTTTTGGTAATAATAAATTCACAGTGTCATTAATATATAAAAAAAAAAAAGTTAAATTAATGAGGGAAGATGGAATGAATACTAAATTCGGCCACCAGTGTTTAGCTTCATCTATTAGATCAAAATATTTTTCTTGAAACTCGCAAATAATCTTTTCCTCTTTCTGCAGGGATTGAAATGGATGTTTTAAAAGTGAAGGTGTTGGCTAGGTATGCGAACTTACCCTCAAAATGATTGTTTGGGAGATCCAAATTAGTGAGGTGCTCGAGCTTTGAAAGTGAGGATGGGATATATCCATTGAAATTGTTATATGAGAGGCTCAACATAGATATTTGCGTGAGATTGCCAAGCGATGCTGGAATCGACCTTGAAAAAATTTAGTATAAGAGAAATTGAAAATTCAAGAGTTAAATTCAGAATCAAGCATATAGCTTTTATTACCAAAACAAAAATTGTCAAACAACTTATAACAAATGAGTTAGTAATAATTGAAGTTGAAGCAAACCACTCAGTTGGTATTGCCATGTTTACTAAATAGTGAGATGAAAAGGGCAAGATAGGATTTTGGGGCAACTTTTGAAGGAGTAGGGCCTGTTACCAATACGGGGGAAATAGAAAATTTGAAAGCTAATTAAAACTACCCTTAATTTGTTGGACTGTACATTTGGGTAATAATAGACATGCTACATGGCCTAATTTTCTCCTAATATCTAATTTACCATTATTAGATTAACTGTGAAAAGAAGTAGCCGGATATATCCTATAGGTTATATCCAAATTATACTTTGATCAATAATGACCATTCTAGCTAGATGTGCGTCGAAACTTCAAAAGAATTGAAGATTTTGTTGATCCAAAACTTATAGTTGAACCAATTAAATTCTAATATGATAGCATGACATATGTATTAGAATTTGTGTTGAAACTATGTTGATTGAAAGGGAGTTCTTGTGGCGCATCAATGAGAGTACCCATATTAATTACAACGTCCATTAACTCTTCTCTAAAAGGTTTTTTTTTTTTTTTTTTTAAAACATTTGTTTATGTCATTATATCGGGAATTGGAAATAAGATCTGTGAAAGGATTTGACGATCATGGATTCGCAGCGGAAAACGAACAATAAAACTTTTATTTAAAATTGAATCCATTCATCAAACCAATCCAAGAGTTGAATCACAAGCATAAGATCATGAACATCATACAAGAATATATATTTAACGAATTAAATAAACTTATTTGATTTGCCTTTGCGAAACTCCAATCGAATCAAGCTTCAAAGTGGATGAAGCCTCCAACGGTATCCACACAAGTACAAGACCTCACAAACCCTTGAAGCTTCACAACTATTGGAAGAATCAAGCTAGGAGAGGGGGAGAGAGAGCACGATTTAGAGAGAGAGAGAGAATCCCAAGGTGAAGCTCATAGTCCCAGGGGTTTCTCTCTATTCTATTTTGCCTCTCTCTTTTGATGAGTGGTTGCTTTATCGCTAGTTTGACCCTTCATCATTTATTTATAGGGAACCACTAGGGTTTCTATTAATACTCTTCATATTTATAATTTAGCCCTTTAATTATTAACTATTAATAATAAGGCCCATGCTAATTATAAATCAGAATATTCCCATTTTCTCTTTAATTCAAGAGACTCACTTACGCCCTTTGTGTGTGACCCATTGGGTTCACCCCAACCTAGTAGTGGACCGGGACATCTCATGTTTCCTAAAATAGAAACTTTTTATTTATGGTTTAATTGGAACAATTCCAATTTTGCCCTCAATGATAACACTTACCATTAGGCCTTCACTAGTTATGAGTGACATCTAGCAATATATCATGACGTACCCTAGGTGTGGGTGAATAACAGAACTATGTGAACCCTTCATGTTACTTAATCTTCATCTCCTAATGTCACTGTTAAGAAAATCAGGTATGGTTTTAAGTGAAACCCTTATCTTAACAACTTGTTATATGTTCCACAAAATATAATCTCAATAAGATGAACCCAATGAAACTCTTTCACAGTTCACCTATCACTCTGGCCAGAGATTCAAACTGAGAATTATCTTTGTGAACAAGCCCTGACATTCTCTCTTATCAAAGTGAGAGTGATGATTCCTTCTTGCACACTCATCTATCTTCATACATAACCCATTAGAGCCAATGAGTACCGATTACATCCTAATGGCTAAAGATGTATGAGATACTATCAAACTCTAATAACTTATGTACAAGATAACTCTGGTGTCTCAGGTCTAAGGATTACCGTTCAATGGACGTAACATAAAAATATTCTTTTGACTTAAACTCCATAAGAATATTCTTAAGATTATGTTCAGTGTATATGTTCTCTAACATGCACCCACAGATTAACTAAAGTGTCACTACACAGATTAACTAAAGTGTCACTACACAGTTAGGAAAGACTACCTATCCTCCCATTGAGCTAGTTTAAATCTGTGCTACTCTTAGTGGTTTATAAAAGTACACTTTAATAAACCTATGAGTAGGAACTCTTTATAATGAATGTGTATGAGAAATATAAATCTCCCTATCTCAACAACTCGAGATACATATTTCTCTTATCATTTATTCATGGACCTTATCATATATATATATATATATATATATATATATATATATTTAAATATACAAGACAAGTTATACCTTCTAATTAATATAATATGAAATTGACATGCCCTTTAGGATTGGTTTTAGGGCATATCTCCAACAATCTCCCACTTGCACTAAAGCCAATCACCATAGTATCTTATACTAGTCTTCGTAAGACAAGGCTTCTAACACTCATCTAAGGTGTTATGGCAAAAAAGATTCTATGCAAACAAACTTTGCAACTTTATTATTTTCAATAATAGTAATTAAACTAAAATTCGCTGCCAACTTTGATGTCCAAGTAAATGAGACCTATGTTCTCAAAGGAAAACAATATACACTAGACATCCCTTTAGGCAATTTGTAAATGGCATCCCTTATAAATTTCTTTATACATACAAGTATCCAATTCTTAAACTCTTTTAATAATATACTTGCTTCTATTCAAAATCTCTATTCTAAATCAACAACCAATATATGCTAACAACTACTTGCAGCATTAATGATATTGACTTAAGTGATCTTTATTTATATGAGTTCCCATATTTCTCAAATATTAAACTCATATGTAATCGCTCACAAAATCAAATTTTTGAGTGATTTGAATTCCTATAACGATTATATAATTCATAATATTAAGCTAGTATTTAAAGTATGTACTTTATAAAGAATACTTACGAATTACTTTAATGACATGTAAGCTCCCACTTTCCTTTATGAAACATTCTAAGGTAATTTTATGTATTAAACCTTTTAATCACATAAATTACCTTTTGATGTTTTATCAAGGTATATTTATTAAATATGTGGAAACATTGTATTTTAATAACTTTTATTGAGAATACTAACTTTTGGAGTTTATTTGGAACTATCTTATGGTTCTAAATAATCAACAAAACAAAACGTTTAACCTTTTATAACCTCAACTTGTTTAGGGTTATTTTGTATATATAAGATTCAACCAAATATTCTTAATATTTTTATCTTAGTTTTTACTTCATATGAATCAATTGAACATTTCAAATATTCATACTTTGAATCATTTGAACACTTCAAACATTCAAATAGATATGAAGTATCCAAACTAAAATACTAGGTTTATACATCTCATGTATTATCCTTTTATAATCACTTTAATTGAATAATGTGATTTATTCATATTAATTAATGAATCAAGATTCACTGATTAATATAATCCACAAGTTGAATCCTTTATATATATATATATAAACAAACCAAATAAAACCTTAAGCATATTGTTTTAAAACAACTGGCAATAGTATAAAGTTTCTAAACATCTAAATAAACTAGTCAAGTATCAAGCTTCTATGTTGAATGCAGCAACTCTTGATACTTCTTCAAAGAGCGCTCGATATCTACTCGACCTTCTGCTTCCCTTTGTCTTCTACATACAATCACATTGTATAAGAAAAACACAATTAGGTATCACATACCATAAGCAGAATATTACTAATTCTCAATTAGTAAATGAATAAAGCATAAGACGAACCATCTGAAGAACCATTCTTCAACGAAGCTAGGTACTCTTTACAGTTTCTCTTCCAATGACTAGTCTTGCCGCATTGTAAACACTTTCCTTTCGATTTCTTCTTCTTTATGCCTCCTTTTGGCTTATCATTGGACTTCTTCTTCTTTCCCTTGCCCTTAGGCTTGGTCTTAGAAGTGGAAGCCCCATCGATGGCCAAAACGTTCCCTTTGTAGTCCTTTTTCAAGGTCTCCTCGGCAGTTAGTAGCATGTTCATCAAGTTAGTTAGGGACAGATTTGCATTCACATCAGACATGTGAAAGTTCATGACGAACTGCTTGTAACTCGCAGGAAGGGAATGAAGCAGAATGTCAATGCCCATCTTAGATGTGATCTCAACACCTAGATTATTTAAGGAGTGAATGTTCCGGATCATCTTGAGGCAGTGCTCATTAACAGATGTTCCTTCCACCATCTTACAGGAGTAGAGCTCACCATAGCATTTTACCTTACAATTCTGCTTTGTGAACCATATAGCTCCCTAAAATGTACTAGGATCAAATATGCACTGTCAATGATCTCGTGTTGTCTTTGCAGTTCATTGGTCATCGATGTCATCATATAGCACCTCTCCTGCACATCATCCTTACGCCACTTGTTATAAGTGTCTCTCTCCTCCTCAGATGCCCCCTTAGGCAAAGCATTGGGGTGTGGGGCATTAATGACATAGTCAATCTTTTCCACAGCTAAGACTATTTTAAGGTTTCTGAACCAGTATTGGAAATTAGGACCAGTTAAACGGTTATCATCAAGAATTCTAGAGAGCGGGTTTAGAGGAGCCATCTACAACAGAAAATAATAAATATAAATTTCATATTATTAAACCATAATAACCTTTTGGTCTTTAAGTTTTATGGTACCTCCCACTATTTCATTCAAATCTCATACACCCTTTAATGAGACTTGAGAATTTCAACATTGATTTCCTTAGTGGGGATTGGGGTCCCATTAAGAATTAGTAGTCCTCAAATAATAGGTTCTTGGATACTAACCCTTAATGAGTGGATAACTCTTATCCTAATGCTTCTTTAAACAAGTTCCAATCGTCATTTAGCCTCTAAAATATAATACAATCACATAATAGGTTCTTGGATAGTATATTTTAGTTAAGTCACACCAACCATTCACACAAGTGTAGTCAACGTTCTGATGCACGCTTCACATAATAGGTTCTTGGGATGCACCAACTTCTCACCTCATGGTATCCTATACGCGATAAGATAAGATGAATCCTCGGGATGGACATGTTCCCGCATATCTGCAGCCAAACACACCCATCACAAGAATTCCCTTACCTTATAATGGTGGGAGGCTAGGATAAGGCTCATGGCCTCTTCCTTACAACTTAATTTTGAAATAAAGGGGCTTTTATAAAGGTTTCATTTATATAAACATGCATCACATGCATCACATATATATATCGCATATATATAAAGATTTAGACCAACCTTTATTATTAGATCTCTATTATCCTCCCACTGTCATTCTAGAGGCTATGGTGGAATCATCTTGAACATATAATAAATTAGGTCTAGGTCCTAACTAGCATACATCACATATATAAATGGGCATTGGAATGATTATGGACTTTTAATGGTGGGTTCAAGCTTTGAGCCAAAAAGATGAACCTTAGGTCTATGATGTGGGTTGGGTGATCGTAATAAAGACCTATGTAACTATTACATTACGACTAACAAATCTTCTCAAGATCTTGAAGTCCTTGCCAAGTCCTTTTCAAGTCCTTGCTTTCCTCTCGTTCAATACTCCACCATGTATCTCAGGTCCATCACTCTCTTTCTTGGACAAATCATTATAATTTAAAATAAAAGAAAGAAGGGGATTAAGGAGAAAATGAAATACATAGGGATATAGAGGGAAAGAGGCATGCAAGCCCCAAAATAATTACATCACCATATTTAAACTACTTTAAATACAACCCATTAATAAACCAAACACATCTCATGCGGCCAATCACATCTCATTTAATTGGTCTTAAGTCCATAATCATTCATCCATAATTACACAATCTCATTGCATAAAAGAAAAGTAACATAAAGCAAAGGCAATGATGGCAATGGCATATAATTAATAAAAGTCATATTTCTATTATTATCTCATAACAATAATAAAGCTATTATTATTATTATCTCATAACAATAATAAAGTCCTTTTAATCTCATTAAAAAGATCCCATCATATCTCATATGACAATACAAGTTTCTTTGCTAAAATAAGTAAAACACCTAATTTAAAACAAATAGGGTTTTAAATATATAGAATTTAATTTGAGAAATCATTATCATAATTCCTACCATGCAATTAACACTTTAACATGCTTAGTAGATTAATAAACATTAACCTATAATGGTGGGATTAAATAATAACTCAAAACAAAAATTATATGAAAGAAACAATTTCTGTTTTTCAATAAAAATGTAGAATTCAGCTATTGTTTTGGGACTAAACTTTCCAATATTAAAACTAACTTTTAAAATGTGAGAATACTCTATTTCACAAGGATTTGCAGTCCTCTTTCAAATGGCATAGGTCTCGTTTGGTGATTCCAACATCTGGTATCACTTTAAAGCATTTTGTGACATGAACTCCAAATCCGGACAGATTCTGGAATTTCTTCACAAATGGCTTTATATGGCCTAACCAGAACGAATTAAGGTCATGGGAACACTTCAATTCACTAGTTTTTTCAGTCCTCATTCCAATGGCAGGGGTCCCAT
>JAESVK010000217.1:0-10455 GCA_017140935.1 Hamamelis virginiana
GTCCAATTTCCTATGGCAAAACAACCCTGTGTTTGTTTTCAATTGCGATTATTTGCAGTGATTTATTCAAAACTAAAAAGATAGAATTCTTTTATTCATAAGATGAAGAGAAACATTTCAAAGGTCTATTACATGCCATATGATTCTAATTCCATTCATTCTAAATAATAAAAAGCATGGGAAATGTGTTTCAAAAGCTCTGTCAATCCCTTTGTTCCTTCCTGGAAATTCCTTCAGAGTCATCATCTCTTCTTCTCTTGTAAAGTACTACTTGTAAAGCATTAGGTGGAAGTGACGAAGTGTCCCCTTGCTCCTCATATGAAAGACTTTCGATAAGTCATGAGATCCTAGCCTTCATTTCTTGTCCCCGAGTACCCATATTCTGAGATAACCATTGCCTATAAGCCTCATCCAGTTCAAAAGGCCCATGAGAGAAATCAATGTGAGTTGTGCGCAATACAGATGGCCACCTTGACATCAAAGCCTTCACCAATGATAGAGAGATCGCCTTGGAAGTATAAGTATGCTCTGAGAGAGATGGAATCTTCTGTTTGGTCCCCATTTGGCGAAGCAGTCGGATTGCCCCATAGAAAGAAGTGTGTTTCAGCCCTACCAAAATTACTGCAGAATAACCTGGAGAACGGAGCAGAAAATGGCCAGAACAGCTCCAGTCATGTACATACACCATAAAAGTGAGAAAACCTGTTTTAGTACAAATGTTTACAAATTACATATGATTTTCAAAGTGAAACCCCGTGTCTCATAGAGGATTGATCAACGTCTTCGAGAGTTCCTCCTTATCCCTCTGCTAGATCCCTTGCCAGCTGAAGAATGACGTGGTGGGTCAGGTGCCTGAAACGGTGTTCACAGTTTGATCAGTTTGTGAAAAGGGAGGGAAGATGAATTTGAGAATGTGATTTAAAGTTACCTGTTGACGAGTGAGAGTGGAAGTCCTCAAGCTCATCCTGCGAAGGTCATGCCTCCTGGCAGTAGTAAGATCGATGTAATCCTGGCAATACTCTCGAGGGACCTGTCAGAAGTGAATGATGTCAGTGTATCAGTGGGAATGCGTGTGCAGTTAATTAGTTCAGTGGGAGGTTCACCTGTTCGTAAGATGGATCTATGTGATATCCCTCATCGACTGAAGGTCGTGAAATAGTAGAAGTCACGAAATTGTCTTCAACTATTAGTTCTATGTTCCAATCTGCAGGCTGCAAGGCAGGAGGCCTATTTGTTTCTTGATCATCATCACTAATAGCAGCTCTAGAGCTCTGACCCCGGGAACGACGACTCTGTAGGCATAAAGATGAAGTTTTGTGATTGCATTTACAGGGATGAAGGGAGATGTTTTATTTACATACCATTTCAGGAAGTTCTCCAGTCGCCAGGGGGCGCATCAAGAATTGTTGACAGAAGACCTCGTAGCTCGCATCAGAGAAAAGGAAAGCAGAAAGATTCATTCCTCTCTTAGACTCTAACAGGGCCTCACCCTTCAGTTTATCAGTGAGACGCATATTTGCAGGAGGCAGAAAAGGCACTCTAGCTGCATCCATGTTTCCGTAGACTTGGCGACAGACTCTTTCACCCAAGTACCAGTATCTACCAGCAGGCCCCTCAAACAAGATTCGCCTATGTGTTAGGAGTACACTATGCATGTGGGGGGAAGCCAAAGTAGTCCTCCAAGTACCCCATGGGTCCCAGTTCACCTGAAGATTATGAAGAGTATGAGAGTTGAATCTGGAAGATTTAAGAGAAAGACAATGGTTTGAGATTTTACCTGTTCTGCAGTGAGACCGGCAAGGATAGCTTTGGCAGCAGCATAATCATACCTATGGAGGTTGGAGTGTTTCCTGTGGCATGGATCAAAGCGAGCTAGAAATGGCCATTGGTTAACCCCCTCTTTCAAGAGAGGACAACCAAGACCCAAGTAGATGAATGCTCATACCTGCATGAAAGAAAGATTAGGGAATTGATGAAAATATGGAAAGATTCTATTGAAAGACAATTGGGTGAAATCAGTACCTGCCATATGAAAGCCAAGCCACCGAAATCCTGGGCAGCATCTCGAGATTTGTCACACATGGAGCGATACATAGTCGCTAATGCAGCTCCGCCCCAGTCATACAGGTGAACATTTTCCGTGACCTCAAAACTCTTCAAAAAGCCTAGAGGGGCTATGTCCTGTGTACCTGCAAAGAAAGTGCATGAGAGCAGATACAAAATGAATGCACGGGCAATATCCTCGGGTTCCCCTCCCTCCTCTTCATTTTGAACACTGAAGTGATTATAGAGCCAAGAGCGCCTGACTCCTCTTTTTGTTAAAGGAACATTTTCAACACCCAAAAGATTGTACAAGTATTCTTCATCTGCGTGAGCTTCATCATAAAAGGCGAGTGGTTGGCCTCCAATATGAAGTCCTGTTATCATAGTGAAATCGAGTGGGGTCATAGTCATTTCCCCAAACCCGAAGTGAAATGTGTTGGTGGTGTCCCACCAGAGTTCAGAAAGAGCAATCATGGCCATTCTATCCATGTTGTCGAGCCAAAGAGAGTCCAAGAAGAACTTAAAACCTGCTTGCTCAACAATGGCCTTAGCTTGGGGTTGGAGTGTCTCCATTAATTCCCACCATTTGATGAGCTTACCTAAGGAGTATCTTGTACGGATTTCGAAATTGGGCTGCATAAGCACATTTGGGGTTATATTCACATCAAAGCAAATGTGGTTATTTCTAAAGGAATTTTGATTCAAATGTAATGCAAATATGACTATTGATTTACATATCATGAATGAAGTAAAATTTATGCTTTAAATGAGCCAAAATGATCAATACATTTTCAAAAGGATTTTACAAAAAAGATGTATGCATATTGTATGACACAATTATTATCAAAGGCATGGGTGGTGTCACCAAAATCCAAAATGTTTCAAATTCAAAATTGATGGTGTTTTAATCAAATTAAACATCATAGAAAATTTTTGAGATACTTTACTTGACATGAAATGACTTGTAAAGAAGAAAATGGATAATGGTGTCATTGAGGCATTTTATCAAACATGTGATATGCATATTTTCAAAATGATATTTTCAAAGAAGATTGATCATGGCAAATACTTTCTAAAATCCTACAAAAATCATTGAAATATGATTAGGATATGTTTGATTTGAAAAATCAAAGTTTACTTCATTGAGGCATTTCATCAAACACTTGGTGTGCACCATTCACAAGCTTGTGAAGCTATGAAATGGGGCTCCCATGCTTTTCCCAAAGGTTACAATGATATGAAAATCAACAATCACAACATGCAAACAAGCATTTCAATTCAATCAATTGCATATGAATCAAGAATCATGGAGGAAATTTAACTTACATTGTCTTTGGAGTGAATATATGAAAGATGTGTTCTAGGCTCCAAGAGTAGAGATGGTGGATGGGAGTCTCCATATGAGGGTGCCTTGTATCTAGCTTTGACTTCCAAGAATGGATACTTCAAGTAAGGTGGAGGAGGTTGATTTCTATCCATTTTTGAAGAGAATAGAGTATGTGAGAAATGGAGAGGTTCACACCAAATGAAGACAAGTTGAAGAACTTGAGGAGATGAGGGTGATTTTGTGTTGCTAAGAATATGAACCAATGTTTTGGTTGAGTATGTGTGAATTGAAGATCAAAAGCTAGGGTTTTGGAGCAAAACCAAGCTTGGAGGTAGTTTAGAATGAGCACAAGAGTGCATATGAGCATGAGGGGGTTTAAAAAAGAAAAAAATTTTCGGGTCACACATGGTGACCGTCCTAGCTAGGACGGCCAACCGTCCAGCCCAGGACGGCTAGCCGTCCAGGCTAAGACGGCCACCAGTGTGCCCCAACTTGATTTTCTCAATTTTTGTTTTTTCGGTCAATTTCCTCCAAAATTAGTTCATGTTTTGCATGGAAATTACCACTAAATGATGATTTTGAATGATGATTTTGAAATGATGATTTTGAAAACATTATATATGGGAGAAGTACCATATAATTGAGGCTGTGTTCATGTGAGAGATGTACCATATGAGCAATGAGTTAGAAGTTATTTTATGTGAGACATAAAATAACGATTTGAATTGTCTTATGTGTTTATTTTATGTGAAACATAAAATGATGAAGTGAGATTATTTTATGTGAGACATAAAATGATGCTTTATATGGGAGATGTACCATATAATTGATGATATGTTCACATGGGAGATATACCATGTGAACGATGAACTTGAGTTATTTTATGTGAAGCATAAAATAACATTTTTAATGATTTGTGATTATTTTATGTGAAACATAAAATGATGAAGTGAGATTATTTTATGTGAGACATAAAATAATGCTTTATATGGGACATGTACCATATAATTGATGATATGTTCACATAGGAGATGTACCATGTGAACGATGAATTTGAGTTATTTTATGTGAAGCATGAAATAACATTTTGAATTGTTTGAAATTATTTTATGTGAAACATAAAATGATGAAGTGAGATTATTTTATGTGAGACATAAAATAATGTTTTATATGGGAGATGTATCATATAATTGATGATATGTTCACATGGGAGATGTACCATATGAACAATGAATTTGGATTATTCTATGTGAAACATAAAATAATGGTTCAAAAATGTTTATATAGGAGAAGTACTATATAAATAATAATTCTTATGGGAGATATACCATATGAACGATGAGTTTGAATTATTTTATGTGAAACATAAAATAATGGTTTAAAAATGTTTATATAGGAGAAGTACTATATAAATAACAATTCTTATGGGAGATGTACCATAGGAATAATGAGTCTGGACTATTTTATGTGAGAGAAGTATCACATAAGATGATAATTTGTATGTTGTTATGTGAGAGAAGTATCACATAAAATGATGATTTGTGTATGCTTATGTGAGTGAGATATCACATAAATGTTTGTTTTGTGGTTTGTTAGTGTGATTGATTTTGAAATAATCAGAAGTGTGACTTCCAAGAATTATTTTCATTCTGGATTTGTTCAGGAAATAAATCTCAATGTTCGTGAGATGTTGGTTGAATCATCCCTCTTTTGTTGCGGCAAAAATGGGATGCCATTTTGTTTCGTTGGTATTACATGGTGAAGCTATGAAACACCAACGAGGGGCTTCTGTGGACACCCCATTTTTACCAATTATTTCTACTATGTGTTCATACAAATGATCAACTAGAATAGCTGATCATTGGGTGAGGAATTGGCCTTGTAAAGACCAAGTTGCCCAAATTGCCCTTTTTTGAGGAAAATGACAATTCATTATTTCATGTGTACATTTGGATTGGAATCAACCCATTTGTATTACATTTGAATTTTGAGGTGTTTTAGAACATCCCTGTAAATTTTCATAGCATTCTGATGAGAGCTCGATAGGTAATTAGGGTTTTTGCGACTTGAAGGGCATTTTCGTCCTTTTTCTCGTATAATTTCCGAATGACCTCCGAATTCGAAACGGATTGTTTCATGAGGTTTATATGGATGTGGGGAGTGTATTTGATGTGTCAAGTGAGCCTTTGAATGGTTGGGATGGATTCTCCCAAAATCGATCCCACGGGTAAGGATGAGCTGAATTAGGGTTTCGATCAAATTGACCGTGAATTGGTCGTTTTCATCAAAACAAAAGATTTTCAAAACACGTTGTTAAGTACCAATTTCATGTTGAAACCATGTTTTTAGAAGTGGTGCAAGCCTAATTGATTAATTTTATAAAACAAGGAATGGTCATATGACCAATTTTGGCACAACCGGGTCAATTGGCTAGCTTTTTGCTAAAACCCTTGACCATGGTCAATTGATTTTAACCCAAAAACATTCTAAAAATGTGGAGGATCAAAACACGGTCTTTTTGAGCCCTGAACCATTGGATTTGGATCAAATTTGACCAAAATATGGCCAAAATTCGAAAACCCTAAAATTTGGGAACAAAATTGGGAAAGTCAGCATGGTGACCGTCCTAGCTAGGACTGCCAACCGTCCAGCTAGGACGGCCAACCGTCCATGCCTAGGACGGCCATCAGCTTGCTCGAGCCAATTTTGCCATTTTGGAATTTTTCACCTATTTTGGGCCGATTTGATTTGATTTTTTTGGCATAAATTCGAAGGGTTTCAGCTTGCAAACCCTAAGAGGATTGGTTCTAAGCCCTAGGATCATTTTTTAGAGGAATTAATCCTAGCCATTCAATGTTTTAAACCCTAACTCTATATATGCTTCATTATAGAGTTAGAAGAGGGAGGTTGAAAGGAGGAGAAAAATTTTAGGGTTTTGGGAGAGGAGGCTACAGATTTTTGGAGGCTCTTCATTCTTACACCATTGAAGGGGTAAGAACTCAAGACTAGGAGCTTGGAGGAGGCTAGCCAAGAAGGAGGGAGAAGGGTAAATTCTCAACCTCATTCTTGTTTCTTAAGTTCTTACACAAATCTGTGATGCTATGATGTAAGTTCTCTTCATTCTCATATGAGATGGATCATCTTTTTCTTTTTACTCCGAGAATGTTCAACATGTTAGGGTAGTTTCTTATTTGTTTATGCATGATTAGAATAGGATGTAGTTTTAATATAGGATAATAGTATGTTCATCATGAATAGGATTGGTTTTATTTTGATTATATATTAGCAAGAATGATTTGGGTTGTCTTTTATTGTTATTTTTTGTGAGCATGCATGATTAGGTTTAATTTTTGTTATTATTTTATGTTAGCATGTATGTCTAGGGTTGGTTAATTTTATCGAGATTTTATGTTAGAATGCATGTTTAGGGTTAATGTAGTTTTATTGTGATTTTATGTGGGTATGCTTGTTAGGGTTAGTTTTCTTGTTATTTTATGTACGTATGCATGATTAGAAGTAGTTTTATTATTATTTTATGTGAGTATGCATGTTAGGGTTAGTTTTCTTGTTTTTCTATGTACGTATGCATGATTAGAAGTAGTTCTATTATTATTTTATGTGAGTATGCATGTTAGGGTTAGTTTCTTGTGATTTTATGTGTGTAAGCATGCTAGGGTTAGTTTTTGTTATGATTTTATGTTTAGGATGAGTCCGTTGTTATTATTTCATGTATGCGAGCATGTTTAGAGTAAAAGTTAATATATTCGTGTTGTTATTTGAATCTCATGATAATTGATTGGTGATTTTAATGGTAACATGAGTACGTTAATGTGTATTTTGACATGTGAAGAGTCTTGAGTCTTTTTGTTTGTGTTTTTTGTGATTATTTGAACACTTGATATGGACTCGATGGATTGAATATATAAATTGTGTACGAGGGAGCGTGCGAAGGTAAGATCCTCCCCTTGTGTTTAAAATAATTGTTTAAAGCATATTCGTTGTTAGTTTTCTTATACATTTTGCATGGTAATTTAGTATAGCATGTTAGATTGTATGCTAGGGTTTTTATTTGTCATTTTTTATGAATTAACAATGTTTTTTAAGCCATTTGGAACATGTATTCAAATCTGTCCAGATTTGAATGTATGCTTTGAAGTGGTTTAATTAACATTTTTAAGCCATATTTTTGCATGATTTTTATAGTCTTTTATAGTATATTCATGTAGAAAGCATGATAGGTCATCTTCACATTTTTATTCTTTGTTTTCATTGATTTTTAGAGTGGTTAAAGGTCCATATTCAAATCTGTCCGGATTTGTTTATGCCCTTAAATCATTTCTAAAAATTATTTTAGGGCTAAATCTAACTTAGAAATATGTTTAGGATCACATAGTTTGATTAGTATGCATTTAGGAACATTTTCATGCATGAGTAGAATTGATTTTGTGAATGTTTGATTAAGTTAGTTAAATTACAGCATGCATTTGCATTAGTATGTTAGGGTTTTAGATTAACTTTAGGGTTAGTTAGAGACCCTAGGCTAGGAAGGTCACTTTACCTTCCCTAGGAATTTCCTTTGTTGTAAAAATCATGATTTGAATTGTGTATTTTATTTGATTTAAGAGTCGATCTTCGAGAGATTTCCTAAAAGATTTTTGATGCAATATTTATGAAAAAATATGATTTTATGAGATATTTGATTATTAATTGATTTTCAAAAGATTTGAAATGTTTTCTTACCTTGGAATGAAATTCCTCCCATATGATTTGTTTTCTTGAAAATCTTTGAAAAAGATTTTTGACTGGAATTGGATTCTAAAGATAAGAATTGTTTTGGAATATTTGGATTTTATGAATATCTTTTAATTTGAAATGATTTCAAATAAATGATTTTGAAAGAATAAAAACTCTCGAAGTTAGAGTCTTGAATTAGGTTGTAATACCTTTGATGATGTGATCGATTACAATAGGAGAGTCCTAGGGTAGTCGAACTACGTGGACTTTGATACTTGCTAGGTGATACTAGTAAGTTACGTAGGCGCTAATAGGGCTCAAGTCCGCCCTAGGATGCCCGTAGGGTGTCCTAGGTTTTAGGGGTTTGTTTGTATATATTTTTTTATTATTATTAATATAACTAAATATAGATTACTGCATTTTATATCACTATTTTGTTGGTTGATTTAGATTATTTAGGATTATTTGCATTAAGAATTTAAATAGCCCAAATAAATTAGAAGTCCTTTAATTAGGGCGAGGTGGGTGCCTACAAGTGAAAGCTTGGAACCTTCCCACGTCGTAACCTAGCCCCCGGATCCATCTCTGGTTCAAAGACTGTCTTTTCATTGAAAATGGAGTTTGTTTTGTTTTGATTTAAAAAATAAAATATTTTTCATGGTTTCCTTATTCCTTAAAAATAAGGTGGCGACTCCTTTGTTTTGTTGATTTCTAAACCCCCCTAATCACATCGCCCGGTGATGATGTGGACTCACACCATAAAGCCCCGCCACGAGGCTGGTCCACAGAACTGGCGACTCCGCTGGGGATGTCGAGGGCTAAACTTCATTACTTTAATTAGGCTATTTAATTTCTTAAATTAATTAAAATCAATCACTTGCATTTGTGTGACTGCATATCATTTTAGTTATATTAGTTGCATGTCATTGTGTGATAGGACGATGTTGCCTTGCCAAACGATGGTCTAGTCCTGATCCCTGTCTCCACTCGACACTAGGGCAATCATGACGAAGCCATCAACCTATTGTCAAGTACCCTTCGGGGTATATCAATGACCAATCAGTACTATTTGACCCACGCTACACGCCATGTGTCACATGTGGTTAGGTATACGGATTGGTCTGCAATAGGAACCTTTGAACCCACCTTTTGCATTAGTCCATGTAGACAGCCAAGTAGGACACTCTACCCTACAGTGCTTGCACACACCTGTTATGCTGCCGAAATTTCGACACGCAATTGTACTATTATGCTGCCGAAATTCCTTTTGGTATCTAACTGTACCGTTATGCTGTCGAAATCTTCCCTTGACACATACCTACGCCGTTATGCTGCCAAATTTCTTTTAGCACATAATTGCGTTGTTATGCTGCCGAAATTGTCCCAATTTGATGTGAGCCTTGTTTGTGAATGCTAGAACTTAGGGATATGTACCCTTGGATAAACTTTGATATTTTTAATATAGGCCTTTTATTTTAAGGATTTTGGTCCTTAGAATGAAATGACTATTTTGAGGATGGAAGAGAATATTCTAAAGGTACGTACCCTTTTCTGTGACTAGGTTGTTTTGGCTTGTTTTGACTAAGACCTTCGATTCAAAGGAAAGTGTCCTAAGAATGAAGGACTGGCCATTGGAATTGCTCTTTGAGCCTTGTTTGGTCAATCATGTTTTATTTCCCTATTGGTGATTTCGATTTATTTCCTAATTTCTAAGGAAATGACCTTGTGAAATAGGGAAGTGAGTTGGAATTATGATAGGACAGTTTCCCCTTTCTCCTTGTCTTCTATTTGGATAGCACCTCTTTGATAGTCTGTCAATAGGTTTTGAGTATCATGGACTTGTCCCTTTTTTCTAAAAAAGCCTATTTCATGGTGTAGAATTCTGGCCTGGCGTCGTGATTCTAGAGGGCGTCTTTTTAGTGTTGAACCCCCGAGTGTATCCTCAATGGCTGACGGAGAATCCAGTACCACTGCTACAGTGTTGAATGCTATCATGGACCGAATTGATGCCCTGGCCCGTGAGACTGAACAGATTAAGAAAATGTCCCAAGATAAACAGATCAGGTTAGGGAGGCCCCTTTAGAGAACCCGAAGAGTACCTCTGATCCACCTATCCCGGCCCAAGTTGATGACAGTGCCAAGGCCCAGGCAGGAGCCAAATCTAAGCCCATAAATCTGGATGGCGAGCCCAGTGGATCTAGATTCCTCTCTGGGGATCCGATCCTGTTGTCGAGTAAGGTTGAAGCCTTAGAGAAAGCCCTGAAGGGGATGCGTCGGTCTGATGACATGGTTGATGTGACATCTTTTTCACTGTTCCCCAAGGCCCGTATGCCGTTCAGTTTTAAGATGCC
>JAESVK010000218.1:0-29607 GCA_017140935.1 Hamamelis virginiana
ATTCAAGAAAAGTTTAGGATAAGCTTCGATTCACTAGAAGATGAAGAGAAGGACTTATTCCTCAATATTGCTTGTTTCTTTGTAGGAGCATGTAAAAATTATACCATCGAAATATTAGATGGATGTAGTTTCTTCTCAGAGATTGCAATTGGGGTTCTACATCGTCGATGTCTCGTATGAATTGATGACTCAAACCAGTTAACGATGCATGACTTGCTTCAAGACATGGACAGAGATATTGCTCGCTGAGAATACCCTATATTGCCCGGGAAAGGTATTAGATTGTGGTTTCATAATGACGTTATTGATGTGTTAACAAATGACACAGTAAGATCCAAATGCTAAATTATTTTTGTGAGGACTTGGCTTTTTAGCTAATGTAGAATTGATATTTTGAAAAATCGGCTGTTGGATTGAATATTCATCATATGTATCACACGCATGCCAAAAATCACAGTGATCTGACGGACGATTTCTAAAGAACAGACTGTGAAAAACTATGAGAGTATCTAATGGTCACAATTTTTCACAGTCTGTATATTAGAAACCAACCATCAGATCACTGTGATTTTTGGCATGAATGACATACATTGGGAGAATATCTAATCCAACGGTCGGTTTTCCAAAATTTCCATCTTACATCGATTGAAAAGCCAAGACCTCACATAAAGAAGTCCTCATAAGAAAATTACTACATATATATATATATGTTCACCCAAAAAAAAAAAGGAAGACGAAGCAAGGGGAAGGGGGAAGGGGGAAGACACCGACAAGGAAAAGCGACGACGCGCCGGCAGCGAAGGGCGACGATGTACTGGCCGCTATAAAATGCAGCAGCCGCGTTTCAACAGGGATGATCCAGCCGTTGGTTGCCGAGAAAGTCAAAAAAAAAAAAAAAAGAGAGAGAGAAATTTGTCCATTAGACAAAGCAATCAGATCTTCTGCATGATGCAGCCCCAAATAGCATCGCTAGGGTTCCGAACATGGATGGAAATGGAGTGATGCAGCAGCGCTAGGTTTCTTGAAATGCAAAATTTCTTCTTCCTTTTTTTCCTTCTTTTTCTTCTTCTTCGATCTGCTGTGCTACTGTGTGCATTCTTCTCTTCTTCTTCTTCTTCTTCTTCTTCTTCTTCTTCCATTGATCTGCTGCGTGTGTGGGTCGTGTTATGTTGGACAAATGTGGAATTAAAATTTGGTAGAGTGTAAAGGGAGGGACACACTCGTCAATACCAAAATATGAGTGATGCATTCCCGGGCTTCATTGCTCAAACCCACCATCTGATGAAGGATTGAGATTCCGCCCAATGGCAAGAATCTCAAGCCCACCGGAATGAACTGTTAAACCCCAATCCCACCATCCAAACGCCGGAAAGAACTGTTAAACCCCAATCCCACCGGGCAAGCCCCCCTACCAAACGCCCCCTGATTGTAAAGGGTTGGTAGAAGTTCACCAATCTATACAATATCTTGACAAACTCCTTGTCGTGAGTTTTAAAAACTGCAAAAATCTTAGGACCATTAGGTATAAAATCTGTCGAAAATCTTGATCTCTCTGGCTGCTCAGAATTAGGAATGTTTCCGAAATTTAAAGGACGCTATCAAAACCATGGTTTTCACACTTCTCTTGGGCCTCACCAGTGAAAAATCCTGATCGCAATAGTTTGCGATCAGCCTCTATACAAGGATTAAGTTCCATAAGAACATTAAATTTAACAGACTGCAATTTTTCATGTATTTCAGATGACCTTTGGAGTTTAATCTCATTAGAATTCTTGGATCTTGATAGAAACAATTTTTGTACCCTACCAGCAAGTATTAGTACACTTTCCCGACTAATTAACCTCAATATAAAGCAGTGTACAAGGCTTCAATCACTTCCAGAGCTTCCAATAAATCTACAACAGGTAAACGCAATTGATTGTGTCATTGCAAAAAATATCACTTAAATCACACTTCCGAAGCTCGCCAAACTTGTCCTTTTCCAGTTGCCTAAAATTAGTTGAGAACAATTTTGCAGGTATTAGAAAAGAGACTCCTCCAGAACTAGGTTCTCTCTCTCTCTCTCTCTCTCTCTCTCTCTCTCTATGCACGCGCACACACATATTAGAGGCGCTATTATTAATTTCACCTTATACAAAGTTGCATAAGGTGACTTGCTTAGGATCAATAGTAAAATAAGTTTTGAAAAATCGATTGTTGGACTAGATACCCTTCTTATGTATGTCAAAGTCACAATTTTTCATTGACATTTTTTTAGAAACCAGACATTGGATCATTATGGTTTTTGGTATACATAACATGCATAATAAGATTATCTAATCCAACGGTCAATTTTTCAAAATCTATTTTTTAGTTGACCTTAAGTAGGTCCCCTTATGCAACTTTACATAAAGTGCACCTTACAATAGCACCTATAACATACATACATGTGTGTAATATATATATATACACAGAGAACTAATTCATTAAGAACCAATCAACAAATTAATTGTGGATCACTCACCATTCAGCCATCCATTTCTCACAAAGCCCATTTAAGTCCGCCCATTGCTTAGATGAAGGGCTGGATCTGAGTGGACCGGTTCTTAATGGATCATCTAATGATCATCAAGCAATTATCCATTGGGAGCGGATGTTGACACGCCCTCTTATTATTAGCCCACCCCCACCAATTTTGATTTTTTACCGTTTTATGAAAAAATACTTTGTTTTTAAGAAAACTAGCCGCATTATCCACTAGAAAACATTATTTTGAACAACTTTGTAGAAGAAAATTTTTCCAAAATCTATCATTTAAGTAGACTTTTTGACCATTTTATTATTTTTACAAAATATTTCGTAAAAAATGCCAAAAAGTCTGCTTAAATGATAGATTTTGGAAAAACTTTCTTCTACAAAGTTGTTCAAAATGATGTTTTCTAGTGGATAACGCGGCTAGTTTTCTTAAAAACAATATATTTTTTCATAAAACGGTAAAAAATCAAAATTGGTGGGGGTAGGCTAATAATAAGAGGGTGTGTCAACATCCGCTCCCTTATCCATCATGCCTCCCCTTTGAATTGGGATGTTATTCTTGATAAAGATGTTTCAACTGATCAAGCAGCCACACATAATGAGGTAGTCCACCATTCACATGCGTTCCTTTTTATAATTTTGATTTTATGTTTTAATTTTTAATTTGTTTTGTGGTTCTTTATGCATCTCTGTATTTATTAACTAATTGTGTTTGTTTCATCGTTGTCTTTATATGTTATCCCCTCATTCTTACCTAATTGTGTATGCTGACTGATATGTGTGTTCTTCACAGATTATGCCAGCAGGAGATATTGATGGCGATGACTCCACTCGACATTCCACATTGTTTACCATCGAGGAGGGTAAGCCCATTAATGTAGAGAAGGGCAAGGGCATAGCTACTGAGAGCTATGAAGAGTCTCCTGTGTGAAGTAAGATACGTACTGGCATAATGATTGAAGAGACAGTCGAGCCGGAATTGATGCATTGGGAGAGGAAATAAGTATGCATTTGGAATCGATTATAATTGTGAATCAAGGAGTGCTTTCTAACATTCTATCAGACTCTCTTGCTAAAGAAGAGCAGGAAAGCAAGGGCAACATTTGGTATGTGCCCACGATTTTAAGGATTAGTTTTGGCTCAAACCTTAGTCGGAGTAGGCCTAACATACTCTATGCTGTCCAAAAAAAAAAAAAGAGAGGCTGATAAAAATAAAAAGGTTTTATTTTGTCGCCTTATTTTTCCCACTACGTAATGGACCGTTATGTTGATAGCTAATAATGAAGTTGTTTTTTCATGTGTTCCATTTTCTTGCTTGTGGCATTGTTATTTTAATAGCATATTTTGGCGATTTGATAATACAATATGGGCTCTTTATGTCTGCAACGCCCTTTTTTGCAATCACAAAATTTCTTGATTTCGAGGCGATGTTTATTGTGGTTACAGCATGCATCAATCCCAACAGAGCAAGATAACACGAATGCGATAGAAAATGAATGTTGGCCACACATTTCTTCAGTAAACGTCATCTGGACTTATATGGGCCTGTGGTATTTTGCTATATGAAATATGAGTATTCAAGATTTGGAGGTTTTTTAGGGAACATAAAAACCAAGTCAGCTGAAGATAAATCTAGGGGTGTGCGAACGTCAATTGGGAGCGGATGGAAGGTAAACCGTCAACCAAACAGCCCTTGGTGGGTGGCTAATCCTTCCAACTGGCAACCAATCCACCTACCTTAATAACCGGTGGGTTGGTTGAATATATGGCAGGTTCCAACCAGCAGGTTGGGCAGATCAAGCATTACTAATTTTTTTTATAAACACCTAAAGTCTCTAAAATCCTTTTAACAAGCAAAGACACCTCAAATTCATATCTAACAATACAATATCGTGTTCTTTAATGATTAAACTATAATCCAAACAATTCTTCCAACACTAATAAACTAAAGTGTCAAAATAAATTACCCTACAACAATACAAGCTACTAGCTAGATATATAATAATTGCATATTGTTTGTTATTCAAAAATCTTACAAACTAGCATATCATCTCAAATTCAGAGTTGCAAACATATCTAACAAAATAAGTGCATTTTCAAATTATCACAATAAAGATCTCTAAAGAAAGAAAAAATACTCAACTTGCAAGCATATCCAATTAAGGGAAAAGACGTACAAGGCAATGCCTAGGTTGCCAAACCATTCATCCACAATATTGCTTGCATATCCCAATCCTTGATGTCGTTCATCCTTTCTTCATTATGCAAAAAGTCACAAAAGATAAAAGTGTGAGAAAATTTTCATCATTCAACACTTTCGTTCGGCGTAAAGAATACAATATGAAACAACAAATAAAACCTATTGAGAAAATCAAATGATTTACCTAAACTGTAGCTTGAGGCAACCGATTCTCAGCCAAGGCAATTCTCAACAATCTAAGTCAAATATTGCATCATCTAAATAGATAAATAAACACAAGCAAGCATACCAATTTATAATAAAACATAAACAAAATACTTCAATCATCCATTTAGTTTAGGTGAAACAGACACACTAAATAGTCAAATACTAAAAGTAACAAGTACATGGTCTGGTTATAGAGAAATAAATTAAAAAAGTGATACACAACATAGTCTAAATAACACAGAAATTGCTCAAATGATAGCAACAACTGCTTGATTCCACGGTGGCATAGTTTCAAACTTTCAATCATCAACAAGATGAACTAATCCAACAGGAGTTGTTCCAGTGAATTCTGTAACATACAAAATAGTATTAGTATTGTTATTCACTTATTCTTAACATAATTAAGCATTAACAAATCACTTAAACTAAATTTAGTACAAAACAAATGTTACCTGATTCAATTTCTTCATAGTTTTCAAATTCATCCAATAATTCTTGAAGGTTGATTGAACTTGACGAAGACCGCAACCAATTTTGCACACAAATAAGCGCCTCCACCATCTTCGGAGTCAAAGAACTCCTAAATGGATCAAGTACATGACCACCAGTACTAAAAGCTGATTCATGAGCCATTGTAGAAACTGGGACAGCCAAGACATCTCTTGCTATTTGAGAGAGAATTCTATATCTATGCCTATTAAGCTTCCACCAATCCAAAATATCAAAGTTAGAAATGCTTAGATCCTCACAATTCTCTGCCAAAAACCTCTCCACCTCTGACTTATTCTTCATACTATTTTCCAACTCCAAATGTTTCTTATATCGCAAGGCCCAAAGTTTTCTAGACTCTTCCTCATTCTCATCAATCTCCAGCTCTTGAGAAACTTGACTTGCACCGGATGTTTCAACATTAGCACATGAGTCTTTCTTAACATAATGCTCATACAAGCGAATCAATTTTAACTTCACCCTCTTTGTTAGTTCTTTAGCCTTGATAGTATCATACACTTGAGCAAAAGAAAATCTGACATACCTTAACTTAAAACGAGGGTCTAAGACAACAGCAATATACAACAAGAAATTGATATTATCAAGATTTTCCCAATATTTGTCATGTTTCTTTTTCATGCTAATTGCCATATCACCCAACTCCTTATCCCCACTTTTAGTCAATGATGTCAACTCATATTGCACCAACACAAGTTCATGGAAAAATGCATCGGATGTAACAAATAAAGAACCTGATAACTTTAAAGTCAAATTGTAAAAAAGTCTTAAAAAGCGAATAAAGATTCTAGCTTTAACCCAATCATCCATTTTAGGCGGCCCAAGGATTTTCCTCCCTCTTCCCTTCCCTTTTACACCCTCATTCCCATTCCCATTCTCATTTTCAACTTCATCCTCCATAAAGTACAGAAGGTATCTTGGGTCATCCTCTTCAAGCCTCTCAAAGGCTTTTTGAAATTTCTCTGCTGCCTCCAACATTTTACAGGTTGAATTCCACCTAGTTGCATCATCTAGGCATACTAAACTTTTATCATAAATTTTCTCATACCGCACACAATCCTTAAAAGTTTGAAGCCTAGAAGGTGAAGACATAACATACTTCACTGCATTCCGAATCTTGACAATTGACTCATTGTGTTCTTTCAAACCCTCACTCACGATGAGGTTAACAATATGTGTACAACACCTCATATGAATAAACTCATGGTCTAAGATAGAGGAACTCCGATATTTTGTTCTTCTCTTCAAAAATCTGATAGCACCATCATTAGAGCTTGCATTATCAACAGTGACGGTAAAAATCCTATCAATGCCCCACTCTAATAAGCAATTTTCAATGTGCCAGCCAATTGTCTCACCCTTATGATTAGGAACTTGACAAAAGTTGAGAATTTTTTTGTTCAAGTTCCAACCATCATCAATCCAATGAGCAGTAAGGCACATATAGTTCAAATTTTGGATTGATGTCCAAGTGTCAGTGGTTAGGCAGATACGTTGCTTCCTTAAGACTTTCTTTAATTTTTCCTTCTCTTCATAAAACATTTTCATACAATCACGAGCAACAGTAGTGTGACAAGGGATAGGAAACCTAGGTTCCATAATTGAACAAAAATACCTAAAACCTTCATTCTCCACATATTTAAAAGGTAACTCATCAACAATAATCATTCTAGATAGTGCATTTCTACAGAGTTTTTCATTGTATCTCTCTGCTTTGAGACTATCAATCATAGGACCATCACCTGTTTTCCCCTCCCCCTCTTCTTTTTTAGAAAAACAAAGAGTTTTTTGTTTTTGGTCCACGACCCTCAAGGGAGACTTTGAGCATTGTTCCTTAAGATCTTCATCAATGGTAAAGTGTTTCCAGACTTCAGATTTTCTTTTAGCCTTACATGCTTTAGGAAGAGGCGAAAGGCAAAAACCTTGGGCTCGAGTTGGGGGTCTGGGGGGTTTTTCATTTTGCTTTTCCTTATCTGCAGCACCACTTGGCATTTCAACTTGGCCCTCCTCCATAATCTATTTAAAACACAAACAAAAAATATATATATAAAATGAGGTAAGGTTTAGGAGATTTGAGAGTAGATAAGAAAGAAAAATAAAAAAGAGGCAAGGCACATAATTTGAAAGTATAAACAAATTAATAGTTAATACAAGTAAGAAAGGTCCAGTATTTCTTCTCACAGAGTCACTGGTCAGTTTTGTTCTATCCCCTAATCAAGTCAAAAACTGATATTTAATAGCATTAATAAGCAAGAACCTATATGCCCAACATTAATATAAGATACCTAAATGCCCAACATTAATATATCTCTTAATAGATGATCTGTTCGATTGCTGAGATAATATAGAAAAATGAAATTTTAAAATTTTAGACTGAGTGTAACAAACCACTTGGCTCAATTATGAATAAAATTCTCTTAAAATTTTCAAATCAGCATAAAGCAGTAAATTGCATATTGAAAATATTGTATAAGTAACCCTCCTCCCAAAAGATCTCTCACACAAGACCTCCAACATGCCAATGATAGAACACCTCTCCTCACCCGCCCTTAATTTCATCTTCTTTGCAAAAAATTCAAAGTAATACAGAGAAATGTGTTTTGATTCAATTCAATCACAAGTAACCAAATTTAGCACAAAAAGAGATAACAAATTTCTAAAGGTGATTCCTCAGCATTCAGGAACTATAAATTGAAATTTATGCGTAATAAATAAACAAGTAAACAATGGGCCATACTAATCAATTAATCCAACTTCAAATGATCCTATACTTAGAGATAAATCAACTAAAGTAAAACCAAAAATTATAGATTTAAAAATAGAGAATATACTGATGATTTAATGGGTCATCACGAATATGGATCCAAGAATGTCCTTAAAGCAAAAACCAAAAATTACATATTTAAGAAAAACGAACAAATAATTGCTGAAGAAAGCAGCATCTTGAAAACTAGTCATGGCTTACTAACAAGGCTTGTAGGCATACTTTTATCCATTTTTATTCTTAACTTGCTAGTTTTACCAAGCTTTGAGTTTTATGTCAAGATTTTGCTTTTGCGGAAATTTTCATTCAATAATGCCATGTTAAGCTCGTTCGAGGTTAAATTTCAAATTTCATGCATAGCTGAAGCTAAAAGCATAATCAAATGGAAGCCAAAATCATCAAAAAGGCATTGGGAGTACATTACAGTGCTTGAGGAAGCAAAAGAGAATCAAAATGAGGAAAAAGATATCTATTGATATAGCATCAAAATGAGGAAAAAGATATTTATCGATAGAAAGTCTATCGACAGCCTATCAATAGATCCATGCCCATCGATAGGATCAATAGGCTATTGATAGGGGCACTTCTCAACTTCAATTTCTACAGACCTGCAATGATTCCTATCGATAGGGGGAGCTTAGATGCGACTTTTCACTCATGTATTTTCTAAGTTTTTGGCAAGGGTTGTTTGGGGTTTTTGCTAGGATTTTAGGATATGTTTGTTGGCTTATATAGGGCCGAATTTCAAACTGAATGAGGGTTCTTACTCTTTGGAACGTGATCTCTCTCCTCTCTCCTCTCTCCTCTCTCCTAGGGTTTGATGTTCATGCTTGGGATGAAAGCTTTTGGTGATTCTATCTCCTCCATGAGCAATTAATCATCTTTCTTGGGGAATAAATGAAGCTTTCTCTTTAGTTTATTGCATTGTTTGATTTAGGTTAGGGTTTTTACATTGTTTATGGTGATTGTGCAACTCTAGAATATTACTTTTCATGCAATTAGTTTTATATTGAATTATTCACTTAATGTAATTGTTTTCTGTGATTTCTATTACATTGGTTATGCAATGGTTTTAATCGAACATGTTTGTATGAAGCTAGATGGTTCGTGCCTTGCTAGAATGGATTGTGCATGCCTTGCTTAACAATTCATGCCTTGTGCGGATGATTCATGTTTGATTCATATAAGCATGATTATTCTTATTGATGTTTTATGCTTGTAACTTAATTCATCACCTACCATGAATATTTGTAAACCCTAATTCATATCATTAGTGCGATAAACGAGAGTTAAAGTGCATTCGAAAAACCCAAGGCCTTTATCTAATTGATTTTCTCTTACAAATTTACTGTTTTCTTATTTTAGTTTATTTAATTCAATCAAACAAACCAATTAATTTTCTTCTTTAACTAGAATCGAATTCACTTAAGTTTTTCATAACTTAGCCTTTAATCCCAAAGGACGACCCCTGTGCTCAACTAATTTTCACAACGAATTGAGGTTAAAGCATCGTTTTTTACATTCTTTCAAATCTTTTCTTTAAAATTATATTTTGATTGCAACAAGGAATAACCTCCCCTATTTGGCACAATCAGTACTTCAGGTGCTGGTCCTTCTGGCCCACCTCCTTGTAGTTTTAGCGTGCGAGATCCATACAGGACTTCAGGTGCTGGTTTAAAAGGGATTGATACCTTTATGTATAGAGCACCAGAGGCAAAGCAAAAAAAATAAAGAGTATGTTTTTTAAGGAGAAGGCAAAGAAAATGGGAAAGGCAATATCAAAATTCTTTTTCTACAATGCAATACCTTTTAATGCAACAAATGGTGGCCCTTATTATCATGTCATGATAGACACCATAGTTGAGTGTGGGCCAGGATTGGTTGGCCCAACAGGATATCAAATTGGGGGAATTTTTCTGAATGAAAATGTCGAAGAGTTGAAGAAATACCTTGAGAGTATGAAGAGAAAGTGGCTTGAATATGGGTGTACAATCATGTCGCAAAACAAACACCCCATCACCAATTTTATAATTTATTGCGACTTTGAAATGGTCTTTCATAAATCTATGGATAACACCAACATGGGATCAAGAACAGTCGACTACCTCTACAGGCTTATGGACAAGGTCGTGGAGGAGGCATGTGAGCAGTATGCAGTTCAGATTGTCACAAATAATGAACTTTCGTATCAGGCTGTGGGGCTTACATTGATGGAGAAGAGAAAGCACTTGTTCTGGTCTCCTTGCACTGCTCACTGCATTGATTTGATGTTGGAGGAAATTTATAATTAAAAAAAAAAAAATGAGTGCCAAAAGTGTGATCACTATTGCCTGTAAAATCACAAGCTTCTTATACAACAGTGATGCCCTCGTTAACCTATTGCTACAACGTACTTTTTAAACCTGGCGTGCCAATACAACAATAACTTTAGTGATGATGAAGAGGTCAGAAAGGATTTGAAAGCTTTAATTGAGAGTCTTGAACTTGATGCAGCAAAACAGGCAAAGGCACTTAATGAAGTGAGTATAATCGATGTCACTTATCAAAAAATGACAAGCCATACTAGGGCATTCGATCAAACTCACTAGTGATGTCCTAATTGCAAGTAAAGATGTTCAAAGAAGCAAAGGGGAATTTGGAGAAGCTTTAACTAAATAATCAAGAACAACTTGTCTTCCAGGTTTAAATTAAATAAGACAACTGAGAGTATATTTTTTATTGTAACGGTATAGAGTTTTTGAAATGAAAAAACTAACACATGGTTTGAAATTTGTGTTTGTAGCTGAATGGTGATATAATTATGAAGAATGTGCTCCAAACCCAAGGAAAATTGCAATAAAAGTGCTTAGCCATACATGTTCCTCATCAGGGTGTGAAAGAAACTAGAGCACATTTACCTTAATCCATACTAAAATTCGAAACCGCCTAGCTATGAAAAAATCGAAGCAACTTGTGTATGTGCACTACAATTTGCGCCATCAGTGAGGAACCTCCTGAGAAAGAACGCGGATGGTGACTACTACAATCCAATTGACCTGAATCATATCTTTACTGATGAGGACATATTGGAACCGTGGAATCGAGAGTCTGAGGAACCTTTGCTCAATCCAACTGATGAATGGTTAAAGGAGGGCATCCAGGAGTTGAGTGGGAATGATGAGCATAAGAATGAAATTGGAGGTAGTAGTTATTCACGAGGGCGTGAGTGAAGTGATAGTGCTTAACCTAGAATTAGCGGCCGATCACAAGGGACCAGGGGGCGGGGCTAAGGATTCACAAGCCAGCCATGGAAAATGGGTTTATCAGGGACACTCAGAAAGGGAAAATTTCGGTAGTGGCAATGAATCTAGTGATAGTGGAGGCGAACGTGGAGGCAGAGGTGAAGAATATAATGGTGGTGGAGATGGAGGTGGTGATGATGATGATGGCGACAAGGATAATGGTCGTGGTGGTCGTAGTTATCCAGAACTGAGCCAAGTTGAGACCCATACATGGCAAAAAAGGCGTGACAGGTACTATGCCACACAAGATCCTGATCATGGATTTCAACCCAAGTCAACAAGAATGTCGGAGTCAGGCCCAAAAGCACGGAGGAGGTATTGGAATCAGTTGGTTGGTTTTCCCAGGACAATGATACACTCATACACTTGATTATGCATACGAGGAAGTCATGCGGAGATGGCAAGCTCAACCAGGTTCCACAGGGCCTACACTTGATGTTCAAATGAGTGGCATGCATTTAGGACATGGGCAAGCGCCCGCGTCATCGCCATCGCCCCTACTGCAAAGATCTGGTAGTAGTGCTAGTACTGGTAGAGTTCTTTGGGATCATCTGAATGCACCGTCTCTAAGAAATCCTAGAGATCCCGTGACGCATATGAGTTATGGAGAACCACCATCTACCAACACTAGTACTGGGGGTTACTATGATCAGGATAGACATCATCACCATGGTAGTGGATCTTATCGCAGTAGTAGTGGTGGTGGTTATGGATATCTCAACCAAACCTCAAGTGGGTCCATAGGTCATTTTGATGGTGGTTATGGCTCAAGTGGAAGTGGCACACAAATGCACTACCCACCACCCATCCCAAACCATTCTATACACCAAGTTCTAATGTGGCCACTCTTCACTAGATACAAACGAAGGCTTTTCTTTCTCATTCTTCTTTGGACCCCTACAACCTCAGTATTACTAGCAATCATTTGGAGAAGGAGAAGGAAAAGGAAAAGGATTTCACCATCATCGCCACCCCACATATCATTAAAGAGAGATTGGTATGTGATTACTTTTCTTTTCTTTTCTTTTTTGTCAATTTGATACTAGAAAAGTTGAACTTGAATGGGCATTTGATGTGATAAATCATAAATCATGCAAATGCTACTGATGTGTGTATTTCAATGCTACAATAGTGCGCTAGCGCCTTTTTTTATGTTTTGTGTCATATCATGCACTCTAAGCCATTTATTTTGCTTGTTTTATGGTTCCAATGTGATTGCCTAATTTTTATATGATTTTAAAAAAAATAAAAAAAAATAAAAATTGAACATTATTTCATGCCTAAACTTGCTTCTCACCCAAGACACAACAAGTCGTCTTCGACCGCAGCGCGACGACTTTTGCAACCGCGACTTTAAACCTTGAGAGAGAGAGAGAGCGCCAACATCGTTGGGGTTGTTGAATTGCAATGGAGGTGCTCTTAGGTACCGTGGAGAAGTAGAGCTCGCTGGCAGGGATGGATGCCAGCAGGGATGGAGCTTGCGGATGAGACTGGGTGGGGGTTCGTGGGGGTGCAACAGCCAGCCAGAAGCTTGGCTGCTTGGGTAAGTGACTAAACTTTCCTATAGGGTTCGTAAGGTTTTTGTCTTGATTTTTATTTGTAAATTTACAATAATTTTATATAAATATCTAAATATACAGGAATGATCAAGTGAGCATATGCTTATATAAGCTTATATCAGCATGAAGGCCATAGATAATTGTGTGATGCATATTTTGAAAAACTGACTATTGGATTAGATAATGTACTTATGCATGTTAGGCATGCCAAAAATCATGGTGATCCAACGGTCGGTTTCTCATAAATGTGATTAAGAAAAAATGTGACAGTTTTCAGCGATCACAGTTTTCGTAACCATATTTTGGAATTCTGACATTGGATCACCGTGATTTTTGGCATGCATGACATCCCCCATAAGTATAGTATCTAATCCAACGGTCAGTTTTTCAAAATATAAATCACACAATTATCTATGGCCTTTATGTTGACATAAGTTATGTAATATATATATATATATATATATATATATATATATATATATACAGCGAGGCGGATTTGAAACCCCTCTACCTGCCAATGAATCCAATCCGCAAAATTATCATATCTAACCGACCCCACCCGCCAAAGCACTTTTATCCATGGGTGGCGTGTCACTGCCAGTACGGCGGGTCGGCGTGGGTTTTTGTACAGCCCTAGATAAATTTAACCAATTTTGACGACATTGTTTGGTAAGCTCACTTTTCCTGTAAATTTGTTTAGCCTTGCCCACAGGGGCAAAGCCAAGAATTTCCTCTAATGGAGGAAACTTTTGATCTAATATTAATGTTCTCTAATTCTATAAACTAAAGTCAATTGACTACAGCTTTCTACAAATCTTTTTTATTTTTTCCTAATTGAAAGGAACCTTCGATCAGATATTAATGTTTCCTAACCCTAATGCTGGAAAACCTATATCAACTATTTAATTTCAATCATCAATCACTCAAACAAGAATTTCAATTTTGGTTATCAAGCAATATTTACTTATCAAGCATAGACATTTAAATTTTCAATACACTAAACTAAAATAAGTATTAAAAAACTTAAATCATAAACCAATATAGCAATATATATCAAGAAGACAAGAAGTAAACTTATGAACAAAGGCAAGACCTCAAGTGATAGAGATGGCTTCTATGGAGCAAAGGCAACATATGGGCATGCTAGTGTGTGTGTGTGTGTGTGTGTCAATTGCAACTTGCAAGGATCAAGTTAAGTTAGCACGCTTGGGAAGTCAACTACAAAGCAAGAATGGCACAACAGAACATGTAAGACAGCAAAAAAGAAAAATATCAAACAATCCAAGGAAAAGAAAAAAAAAAAAATAGTTAACACATACAAGTCAATTCCAAATGAGATTCATTGGGTTTTTCACATAAGGTTTCGTTGAGGCTTCTCATCAAACAGCTTACATGCATTCTCAACGCAAGCTTAACATTTAACAAAAGGGAAACTATCGAAAATCTCAACACCAAATAAAATTTACAGAATTTTAGCTTTGATTCGATCTTCAACTGTATAAAACAAAAGAAAAAAATTAACAAATTCAACTCAAACACCAAGAGAGAGAAGAACAAAATTCCACTAACCTTTAATTTTATAAACAAACTCCAGACCCTGAGTTCAAAATTATGTTCATCTGCAAAAATTAGCGTGAGTGAGGTACTGAGAGTTAAGCTAGGGCTTTTAGAAGCAAAAATCGTGAGGGAAAGGGAGAGGAAAGGAAGAGATCACGAAGGGAAGGAGCAAGAGAATGCCGCCAGAGTTTCATCGGCCGAGAGAAGATCAGGGCCCATGGTAAAGCGACGAGATGGATTTAATAGGTTTTATTTGAAGACCTGCCAAAAAAATATGTTGCGGACTTTGGACTTCAAAATCCGACGGTGGGTTGTCGGCGCTAGGGTTAGGGTTTCTGAAAGCGAAGAAATGAGAAAGAGAGAGGAGGAGAAAAGAAAAGGAGGAGAGATAGTAAAGGAGAGGAAAGAGAGAAGAAGGAATTTTTTTCTTACCTTACCTGATAGGATTTGATTGAGCAGAGCAGAAATGACCGGCCGGCGGGTGAAACGACTTGCCGGAACGGATTGACAAACAGGGGGAGAGAAAGAGAACAAATAGAAGGCGGGAAAAGCAAAAATAATAAATAAGCGGGAAAAAATGAAAATTTTCATATATGGGGTCAAAACCGCAAATCTAGCGAGGTACATTTTATAAATAAAATCCACACAAATACCTTCGAAGTCCTCCAGTTAAGTACAAGATGTGTTTTGTTCCGGTACTGAAATGGAATTTAATTTTAAATTCATAAGTTGGTTATACATATACTATACAAAAATATTCTATCAGCACATACTGACTTGCATAAAAATCATAGGTAATTGTGAAATGCAAATTTTGAAAAACTGACCGTTTGATTGGGTACTATATACAGTATGTATATATATGGCAAACATACCAAAAATCATAGTGATCTAACGGTCAGTTTCTCAAATATGTCACTAAGAAATACTGTGACAGTTTTCAGCGGTCAAAATTTTTCATATTCTATATTTTGAGATGCCTACAGCGGATCACTGTGATTTTTGGCAAACATGACATCCATAATAATGGCATCTAATCCAACAGTTGATTTTTCAAAATATGCATCCCATAATTCCATGTGAGCTTCATGCTGACTTTTGCGAAAGTCATCATATGCTTACTAGATCGGGACTTTATGTATATAAATATATATAATGGACAAGTTCTCCTTACAGCTTGTTTTACCACTATTTTTATTGCTTGTTCTCAAAACACGATGTGGGTTGAATATTTTAAGAAATTGACCGTTGGATTAGATATTGTTCTTATGCAAGTTATATATGCCAAAAATCAAATTAGTCCAACAGTCAAATTTAAAAAAAAATAAAATCTCATTGTAAAAAACTGCGATATTTCTAATTATAATAGTTTTCATAAAGATCTAAACTTTTTTTTTTTTTTCGGAAACCGACCGTTGGATCACTGTAATTTTTGGCATGCATGACATAAATGAGAAATGTATAAAATCCAACCGTCAGTTTCTCAAAATATTGCAGTATTCTTTTCTCTTTTATCCCTCAATCCATCTATAATAGTAATATACATAATTCACAAAAGATCTAAAACATTTACTGTCATGCCGTGAGGGGAAATAAGTCCTTCAATAATATGAATTTTGGGAAACATTATTGTACCTGTGAGGTAATAACCATGACATCTTTGAATCATATGATAAAATTTAATCATATGATTCAATTTTAGGACTCGATTGAATCTAAATATATACGTTGTTTTGTACTAAGACTCTATTTTAGGAGCTCGCTTAGGGACCCCAAACTCTCAAGGCTGACCCTGTCTGTTATCGTGTGGAAAACTTGAAATGAAGGGATGCAGTGTTTCAAAATAAAACAATCTATAATATTGAAATTTGGACAAGGGTAAAGATCCTTACCGATCATCATAGAGCATGGCCATAACTTGCATTATACCAAGCCAAAGACAATTCATGGAAGGATTGAGTTCATGTGATGGGACTTTTCCCCACTAATCCTTATATTAAGATCAATATATGTGGATGGGCCTTCAATTGGAAATTGTTGGATATTTTAATATATAAAAAAATAGAGTTAATTGTGATGGTCAAATTTTAATTATCATTTATCACAATAGTCATATTTCTATTTAATATTTTGAGTAACCTTCATAACCTTCATTTGATATTATGAAATAATTTTAATTCTATGGCATAAGTTACAAATTCCTACACCTATATATAGAGGGTCTTTCCTAACTATTTGATACACTAATATACAACCATCCATCATCTTTTCTCTTCCTCTATGAGTCTAGCTTTAGATTTATTTTTTAGTTTAGTTTTTATAAGTTTTATTAGACGAAGTAAGGTGTTGTGTAGAGCTCCCATCTTCTCATAGTTGTGGAGACTTTGAGAATATAACAGTGAGTGGCTGGACTATTGTATCCTGCAAATGGCGTGCTTGTGAACTATTACATCGGATATATATACTTCGTAGTGGCATGAACCATCTTAGAAAAAACGACCTAGTCCGCGCTTCAACCCTACCGTTGTTCACTTTTTCATAGTGGTTCACAATTTTATTTAGGGGAAAATACATAAAACCCCCCTCGACTATCACCTTGTGACACTTTACTCCCCTTAACTATTGATTGCAACACTTTGCCCCCCTAAACTATTGAATTGTGACAAATAACCCTCTTCTGTGATTTTCATAGTCTGTTTTATGGCAAACCGACCATTGGATCACTGTGATTTTTGGTGTGCCTAACATAGACAAACAAATTATTCAATCAAGTGGTTGGTTTTTGAAAAACCGTAAGATTAAAAAAAACTGACCGTTGGATTAAAAGATAAATTATGAAAATACAGACGTTTTCAAAATAGTATTTTAAAAAACAAACCGTTGGATTAGATAATATGCCCTTTCATGTCGGGCACGCCAAAAATCACTATGATCCAATGGTTAATGTGCCATAAAATAGACTGTAAAAAATCATGGAATGGGTTATTTGTCACAATTCAATAATTTAAGGGGGCAAAGTGTTGCAATTGATTGTTGAGGGTGGTAAAGTGTCATAAGGTAATTGTTGAAGGGTTTTTTTTTTTTTTTTTTTTTGTATTTTCCCTATTATTTGAGGTAATATCTATCTATCATGGCAAAAATTATGGTACCCAAATGTCCTTTTTTGGGTACCATGCCCAAATGTGTATCCTATGCCATTCCAACATGTGTCACATAATAGTTTATATAAAAATTAAGAGAATCTACTATTGTAGGTTGACTAACCCACTAACTTACTACACCCACTATATATATATATATGAAATGCCACTTAGAATAATTAAAAATTAAGTTTAGAATTTGTTAGATTTTTTATTTTATTTGGTATTTATTACAATATTAAATAAAAAATGATATATACTCCAAAAATTTTGGCCCAAATTATTATTCCAAATGACATGTTACATTGTGCAATATTCATCTTAAACCATTCCTGTAAAAATTTGTGATATCTATTGTACCACATTATTTGGAACACAGAATTTGGATCAAAATGTTTATGCATATAATATTACATCATATCATTTTAGATCAATATATTTTTCCCATGAATTTCATTTTATAGGTTATGCCACAACAATTAAAAGAATGCATTAGTCTCGATCAAATGCACATATACTGACTTTTTGTGAAAGCTAGGACGAAGCTCATAGGTAATTGTTGGATGCATATTTTGTAAAATCAACCGTTGGATTAGATAATCTTGTTATGAATGTCACATCTGCCAAAAATCACAGTGATCGGATATTAGTATCTAAAAATACAGACTGTGAAAATTTTAACTGTTGAAAACCAACACAGTTTTTCTCAGTGACATATCTGAGAAACAATCATTAGAGAAATTATTCGATGCCCCTGTTATATATAACCTCCTAGATACATAACATACATTATGTGACTGTCACATAGTTCTATATATTTATAAGATTATATATATCCGATACATCAAATAATTTTTCCGATCATTGGATCATTGTCATTTTTGGCATTCGTGACATACATATGCAATTTTTCAAAATATGCATCCCACAATTACCTATGAGCTTCATGCAGATTTTCGCGAAAGTTAGCATATGCTGATAGGATCATTTCTCTATTTTGGAATATTAAAAGCAACAATCTTGATCTCGTGCACATATGCTGACTATCGCGAAAAATCAACATAATGCTTTCAAATAATTGTGGGATATGTATTTTCAAAAATCAACCGTTGGATTAGATGGTTTCCTTACGGATACCACATATGCCAAAAACCACATTAACCCGATGTCAGCATCTCAAAATACAAACTGTAAAAAATTATGACCGTCGAAAACTTGAAAGAATCCCATGGAAACGTGCGGAATAAAATTTTTCTCCATGGAATGTGAACCAAGATCACATGATGATTGTATAAGCTATATAATCAATACATAAAACAATATAAATAACTTACATTGAAAGCCTTAAGAGTAGGATTAATGAAGGTGCAGCCCCTAACTTGAGAGCCTCCAAGAGTAATCCACACTAGTTGCAAGCTTCAAGAGATGAGAGAGAGAGAGGAGATGGCTAGAGAATATTTCAAAAAACACTTTTTGAACCTCTTCTTGTTAGTATGGCCGGCCACCCCTCTAGTTCCTATCTATATGATGAGTGCTAGCTCACATATAGGTAGATAGTAACAATATTTCAAATTTAAAATAAATCAAATTCAAAATATGAATGCAATCTTAGATAATTTGTTATCTTATCTATAATTTGAAACCATTTCAAATTTAAATTTCAACTAACTTGAAATTCAATTAACTATTTGAAATCTTTAATTATCTTGTCATCTCATGACAATTTCAAAATTCAAAATTTCAAATTTCAAAATTCAAATTTCAAAATTCAAAATTTCAAATTTCAAAAAATTCAAAATTCAAAATTCAAAATTCAAAATTCAAAATTCAAAATTCAAAATTCAAATTTCAAATTTCAAATTTCAAAAACTTGAAATTCTAGTTAATTAATATTTGCATATTATTCTCTCTTCTTCTTTAAATGAAGCTACCAACTATATGTGTGTGACCTCTTAGGTTCACAACAACCTAGTAGTAGGAATTAGGATAATAAATTATCCTTCAAATAAAACTACTTTTATTTAAGGTTCAAATTAGAACTCTTCTAATTTCCTTTTTGAGAAATCAATTTCTCTTTGGCCTCTACTAGTCCTGAGTGACATCTAGCAATATGTCGAGACACACCCTAGGTTGTGTGAAGGTTAATCATAACACAGTGAACCCTTCAGTTACAATTTAAGATACAATTCGATCCTTCCATCAAACAATGCCTTAGTTAAATTACTTGGGTATTGGATAATATGTCAAACCCTTAATTTAACATTTTGTATGTGATTCTCAAAATATAAATTCAACCTTGGGATACTCAAGAAACAGTTTTCTTATTCCCAACTGCTTTGGCCAAAGACTTATATGAATTATATCTTTGAGAATAATACGAGGCATTCCCTCTCTTTACTGAGAGTGATAGATTCCTTGTTGTACACTCATATGTCCCCATGACAGGTATACTAGGGCCAATGAGTACATACATAAATTCCATGGTTAGGATAAGTACATTGTACTATCAAACCCTAATATCCCTAACACAGGACATCTATGGTGCCTCAGGTCTAAGGATCACTTGCATCATTGTAACCCTGAGTTGTTGTTTGACATGTAAGTAAAACTTCATTCAACAAACTCAATCAATGATCACATTCAGTGTACTTGTTCTCAAACAAGCACCCACAGGTTTGTCCTAGTGTCATTACACAAATGACTTGAGACTAGTCATTCTCCATATTGAGCAGACATAACCTGTGCTAGTCTATCCGGATTATTAATGCCCAATAAATAATCCTATGACTAGGAATATCTAAGAAAGAAATCTTTAACAATATAAGTCTCCTAATCTCAACTCTTGAGATCTTATATTGACATTCCTTCTAAGGACTTATCATGAATATAATAACAGAAGAATACATGATAATCAAAAGCCCATATTATTAATGAATAATAATAATACATGAATCAACTTTATGTCCTAAATTACACCAGTGAGATTGGCTATTAGGGCATATTACTAACAAAACTGTCACAATTTTTCTTACTAACATACCTGAGAAATCGACAGTTGGATCATTGTGATTTTTTTTTTGCATGCGTGACATACATATACATAGTATCTCATCCAACAGTCATTTTTTTCAAAATAGATATCCAATAATTACCTATTAGCTTTCTACTCACTTTCAGAAAGTCAGTACACTTTCTCTTAAAAGCAATACTCTTACTGTATTTGATGATAAAATTAAAATAAGGTATCTAACCAAGAACCCCCTAGTATATGGGTGGTATACCCAAAACACCCTATGGAAAATTTGATTTATAAAAGAGATAAATTATATTGCTTATGACAGATTTGCTTTCATTTATACATCCTGATTTTGAATTTTTTTTCCAAAATTGGTTTTTGCCAAAAAATGATGCATCAATTGCTGTATATTTTCAAACATGTAAATTTATATATTGTATGCATCTAATATGATTTTCAAACAAGTAAATTTACCTAACTCGTATACACCTGGTGGATGCATAGATTGTCATATATTTTCAAATAGGTAAATTTACATTAACTGTATTGTATGTATCAAATTTAATTTTCAAACAAGTATATTTACCTAACCCGTATACAAGTGTTGGATGCGTATATTGCCATACATCTTTAAACATGTGAATTTATATAAATTGTATTTTATGCATCTAATTTGATTTTCAATGAATCAAAAAAAAAAAAAAAAAAGAGTTCAATAATGCAACTCAATTTTAATGGACTCTTTGAGAATAAATATAGAAAGACTAATAATTCCGGCCAAATTTTCATAGAGTACAATAATCTAATTTTTTTCATAAAGAGTCCCATATAGTTACAAACTCTAAAAGGATACCATAATAAACGTAATCTTATCAAATAAGGGCAAATATGTCAATATAAAAAAATGGTCGACTTTGAAATATCCTGGAATCTAAGAGGGTGTCGGACCTCATAGTACGAAATCTAAATTATAGGGAGGTCTAGATAATTTTTCCATTAAAAAATTATAAGTTCTTACATTTATTTAGAAAAAATAATAAAGAATCATTTTATTTTTATTTTTATAACCAAATTACCATGAAATGCATGTGACCTAGTTAATTACAATGAAATGTGATCTAGCTAGTTACCATGCAATGTGACCAAAGTTACCATAAAATGTGACCTACTTACGATGTAATGTCACCAAAATTACTATGAAATGTGACCTACTTACCACGCAATGTGATAAAATTTACCATAAAATGTGACCTGAAAGGAAATTGATGGAATGGATTCGCAACGGAAGACTTGCGACAAAACTTTTTGTAACAATTGAATCCTCCATCAAAATTCAGCAGGATTTCGAACAAGCATCGGATCATGAATTTACAAAACAAGAATGTATTTAAAAAACTTTAAAGCACACTTACTTGAATCTCTTTTGTTGTAGCGTTTGTCGAATCCTATCTTCAAAGTGGATGAAGCCTTCAAGGTATCCACACGAGTACAAGACCTTGAGAATCCTTGCAACTACTCAACACTTGAGAAAGAGGCAAGCTTGAGAGAGAGAGGATGAGAGCACGGCTTGGAGAGAGAGAGAGAGAAAGCTCACGGCCCTTAGGGTTTCACTCTTCCTTTCTGGCCTCCTCTATTGTGATGACTAGGTTGCTTAGTGCTAGCTTAACCTAACATCTCATTTTATAGAAAAATTTTCTTTTATTTGTAATTTGATCCCTCCCTTATTAACTATTAATAATAAGGATCAAATTAATAATAAATAGAAATATTCTCCTCTCTTTAATTCAAAAGACTCTTTTATGCCCTTAGTGTGTGTGACCTTTTGGGTTCACTCCAACCTAGTAGTGATCTGGGACATCTCATGTTCCCTAAAATAGAAACTTTCTATTTTTGGTTCAATTGGAACAATTCCAATTTTGCCCTCAATGATAACACTTATCATTAGGCCTTCACTAGTCATGAGTGACATCTAGCAACATATCATGACGTACCCTATGTGTGGGTGAATAGCAAGAACTAAATAAACCCTTCATGTTACTTAATCATTTATCTTCTAATGTCACTGTTAAGATAATTAGGGTATGGTTATAAGTCAAAATCCTTATCTTAACTTCTTGTTATATGTTCTACAAAGTATAACCTCAATAAAATGAACCTGATGAAACACTTTCACAGTTCCCCCACTACTACATAAAATCCCTACGAAAACAGTTTTAAACCGTTTTCAAATCTTTTGAACACGGTTCTGGAACCGTCCTTAAGGTGTGTGTTTTCATAAGGTAGTACCCCTTCAAACACGGTTTTGGACCGTTTTCATTTCTATGCATACGAACATGGTTTAAAACTGCTTTCAAATATGCCACGTACAAAAATGGTTAGAAATGGATCGGCCCGGCCGATCGGACTAGTGAACCGGACTCCTAACCGGTCTGGGTTGATTATTGGACCGGATAAGGAAGTGAACCGCCTTGAACCGGTGTGAACCGGCTAGTCTGACCGGTTGAACCGGTCAATTAATAATTCAATTTTTTTTTTAATGAAAATTGCATTCCTTGAGGTTTGAACTCCTAACCTCTTTAAAAGAAAGGGGATAGGAGCCTTTACCACTAAGCTATGCTTTACTTCTTGTTATTATAATGCAGTATATAAAATATAACCTTATTACATTCATATACTTGTAAAAAATCTCAAATATATTTAAAATAATATATATTTTATAATTAAGCGGTCCGACCGTTGACCCAGTGGTTGAACTAGTGACCCGACCACCCGGCCTCTTGTCCGGATCGATGTCCGGTCCGATTCTGATAACTATGCTCTCAGTTTATAGTAACAATATATGATGCGTAAGGCCATAATTATCATACCCGGCCATAATTATCAGACCCGACTAGCGCGGCAAAGGGTGTGGGTCACCAATTGAATCATTTGGTTAACGATTGGACATTAAATTTTATATATATATATATATATATATAAAAACTAAGATACTTTAACTTTAATTTTCTTTTAAATACTTAACACCAACCAAAAATGTAATAGCATAATTAATTATTTTAACACATAGTTCAATGTTCGAACTATGAGAATAGCATTCACATTTTATATAAAATAATATTTTATAGTTTATGTGAGAAAACAGAAAGACCGTTTTATTTGGTTTCTTTCTAAAACGGTTTCCAAAACCGTCTTAATAATATGGCCATCAAAGACGGTCACAAAATAACCGTTGTTAAATATTACTAAACTAAAACGGTTTTGAAAACCGTTTTCTTTGATCTCTTTCTAAAACGGTTTCCAAAACCGTTTTCTATTTACTATTTTCTTTGCATCTTTTTGTAGTAGTGACCTATCACTCTGGTGTAGACATCCATTTTTTACCATGAGTATGGTTATGAATGGTTGCCTGTGATTAGAAGCAAAATAGGGTGTCAAAACCCTAGGTTACCAGTTTTACCCTTATAAGTATCTAGATAGAGGTCATTATCACATGTAGGTTTTTAGGTTAGATCAAGTCGGTTCTTTTTGCATTTAGTTTTTAGAGAGTCTAGGAGTATCCCTGTAAAGTTTCATGGCATTCCGAGCCAGACTTTATAGAAAATAAGGTCTTTTGTGACTTGAAGGGCAGTATTGTCCTTTGAATCACAAAAGCCCTGAATGATTGTCGATCTTGTCTCAAATGGTCTCGAGGCTTTGGCATAGATATTTAAAGTGTGTTTGGTAGCTAAGTTGATCAGTGGCAAGGTCTGTAGAGCCTTCTGGCTCATGATTGGCTCTTAAGGCTCAAAATATCATTTTAAGCTCAGATTAGGGTTTCGACCGGAAGCGACCGAGATTCGATATTTTTATCAAACCAAAGCCTTCAAAGGCTTCAAAACACTTTCCTAAAACATTTTAAAACTTGTTTCTAGAAGAAGAAATGATTTCGAAAGCAATCGGTTAGCAAATTTCAAAACCCTAATTTGGGCCCAGCAGGCCCTAAACAGCTAATCGGTCGACTTTTCCCTAAAACTTTGACCTTGGTCAATGAATTTTCACTTCAAACACTTCTTAAAACATGGAGAATCGAATCATGATCATTTCGGCACTTGAATCGTCAAATTTGGACTTAAAACGGGCCCGAAAAGCCGAAAAAGTCGAAACCGGGTCAAAACGGGCTGAGAAAGGCCCACATAGGGCAAATTCAGGGATGAAGGATCGATGACCGTCCACCTAGGGATGGCCAACTGTCCATGAGGGACGGCCAACGGTCCTAGAGTGGATGGTCAACGATCACTTTAGCCAATTTTGCTAATTTTCAGTGTTTTTTTCCTGCCAGGACTCTTCCAAGCCTTGCCATGTGTCCAGTTCGGCCATGGAAAATTTGGGATGAGTTTAAACACCTTGGAAGATTGGTTTAGAGCCCTTGGATCATTCCTAAGAGATTTAAACTCAGCCATTGATCAAACTCAGGCCTCCCTATAAATAGAGGGCTCTGAAATCAGTTTTAACACACAGAATAAGCTTTAGAGAGCTAGCTTGGAGAGTAGAGACTTGAGCAATTGTACAAGCTTCTCCCATAGCACTCTAGCTTAAGTTTTGAAGTCCTTGAGGTCCTTGGAGCTTGATGAGAAGGCTTGGAGCAAGAGGGAAGGAAGTGAAGAGGTTAGTAGAGTTTATAGTTTATTTTCTTCTTTTTTTTCTTTTTTTCTTCTTCTTCTTCTTCTTCTTCTTCTTCTTCTTCTATGATCATGATAGAATAGGTTTTTATTTCTTTAGTATGCATAGGATTTAGTTCATTGTTAGTATGCATGATAGGTTAGTTTATTATTCCCTTAGTATGAATAATAGGGATTAGTTTATTAAACTAGTTTTCTTTTTTAATGCATGATAGGAATTAGTTTTATAATATGTATGCATATTTCTCCCTTTTTTCTTCCACTCTTCTTTGATCATGCCATATTAGGATTAGATATTTAGGATTAGGTTCATATTTAGGAATGCATGTTTAAGTCTTTTAGGTTAGTAATCATGTTAGGATAATTTATACAAAATAATCACATGCTAGTATATTTTAGGATGAATTTGCATTGTTCATACTAGGTTGGTTAGTTTATTTTTATCTCTTAAAGTGTGCTTAAAAATACCAATTGTGTTCGAGGGAGCATGCAAAAGGTAAGGCTCTACCCTTGTGTTTATTTCTTATGAATAAAGTGTTGTTTTCAAGCATATTGTATGGGATAAATTAGCATATCATACTAGGTTGCATATTAGGTCATTTATACTACTTTTATTTATTTATTTTATGGGTTCTAAATACACTTTTTGATTACTTTCAAATCTGTCCAAGGTTTAAAGTGACCTTAAAGTGGATCAAAACTCACTTTTTAGGCCAAAATTAACATAGAAACATGCCTAGGTTCCCATAGCTAACTTAGATTTGCATTTAGGACATTTTCATGCATTGTTTACCTTCTTGATTATATTTTTTATTTATTTTCCAGAAATTCCAGCATGCATTATTTAGTATTTTAGGTGTTTAGACTAACCTAGGACTAGCTAGAAACCCTAGGATTAGGGGGGTCACTTGACCCCACTTAGGACTCTTCTTTGTTGTAAGAATTACAATAAGAATAGAGTTCTATTTTACCTAGGAATCTACTTCGAGAACAATTCTAAAAAAATGATTTTGAAAGAATTCAAAATGGAATGAAATTCCATCTCTCATAACAAGTGTTTTGATCAAACTCAAACTCTCGAAGCTAGAGTCCAAGATAAGATAGAATCTCTATGATTATGTGGTTTATTACAATAGGAGAGTCCTAGGGTAATCGAACTACGTGGACTTTGATCTTTGTCAAGCAATTGATAAGGTACGTAGGCAATCAATAGGGTGCAAGTCCAATCTTAGGTAGACTCTTGTCTCCTAAGACCCTTAGGATTTTGATTCTTTTATTATTTATTATTATTTTCTAGTATTATATACTACTTAATTTCTTGGTTGATTAGATATACTAGGATCATCATAATAAGATTTTGATAAAGCCCAAACTTAATTAGGAGACCTTTAATTAGGGCAAGGTAGTGCCTACAAGGATTTCCTTGGAACCTTCCCACTTCGTAACCTAGCCCCCGAATCCAACTTTGATTCAAAGACCATGCTTTTCCAAAATATGGGGTCAATGATTTATTGAAAATAAAACTCTTTTTTGTGGTTTCCTTGTTCCCTAAAAATAAGGTGGCGACTCCCAGTTTTTTACAAACTCTCACCCTTTTTCAGAAACCCAATCTTGAGTGGATAATAGAGAAGGATAAACGTGGATAATAGAGAAGGATAATAGAGAATGATAAATCGAGACGGATAAACATCATCCACAATCCACTCAAAACCCCAAAGTGAACGAGAGGCCTCCTGATCCCTCGGGATATTCAGGCTGGATGGTTCACATCTGGCAAGAGATTCAAACTAAGAGTTATCTTTGTGAACTAACCCTGACATTCTCTCTCATCAAAGTGAGAGTGATGATTTCTTATTACACACTCATATATCTTTATGCATAATTTATCAGAGCCAATGAGTACTGATTACATCCTGATGGTTAAGACTGTACGAGATAATATCAAACCCTAACAACACATGAATAAGACAGCTATAGTGTCTCGAGTCTAAGGACTATCAAATAAATGGATGTAACAAAGAATATTCATTTGACTTAATCCCCATAAGAATATTCTTGCAGATCATGTTTAGTATACATGTTCTCTAACATGTATCCACATATTAACTATAGTGTCACTACACTGATAGGAAAGACTACTTATCCTCTTATTTGGAGTTAGTTTTAAATCTGTGCTACTCTTAATGGTTTATAAAAGGTCAACTTTAAATAAATAAATAAAGAGGTAGTAGGCACTAGGCATTAAAAGGCAAAGTAGTCAGTAGACACTCGTTGTTCTCAGGCTCACAGCCCCCGGCACAGCGAAAAGCACGAAAACATAATTACGTTGTTCTAAGGCCTTCGGCACAACGACAGCCAAATAATCACGTTGTTATTAGGTCCCCGGCACAACGCCAACCAATATACTCGTTGTTCTCAGACCCCCGGCACAACGGCAGCCAAAATATAGTATACATGATCTCATTTCAAAATCCATTTCCAAAGCCATCAAGTAAAGATGTAACATATGGCACAGTAAGCACATGTAAAGCATTTATAAAACATTCATAAAACATTCATAATCATGATTCAAAACAAGTATGAAAGAATCAAGCCATATGCCATTTCATAATCATTTATGAACATATATAAACATTCCATACCAACAGTTGTAAAACAAGTAATGTTCCAAGTATCAGTTTTCATTTCACACACAGTTCAGTATATCATGTCATATAAAATCACATATCATCACATGTTAGAGAGGTTCAGTATCTTACCTTGACTGGGCAAGAATATCCCTAGCAGTGTCCTGTAGATATGCGCTCCTAACTTGCAAAAAGATAGTCGTAGGGGCTATCCTAATCTGAAATAATGACAAAGTAACGGTATATGTAAATCTCCAGTCTAAAAATGACTGACCCAAACTTGAAGCTGACTTTTAAAGCTTTTAAAATGACTAGAATATGCTTAAGATTAAGGTCCATAAGAAAGAATCATAAAGAGAATGAAAAAACGAGGGAGACAAACCAAAATATCATTTTCTGGGTCCAAACAGTCGACTGTTAGGGTGAGACAGTCGACTGTCTCACCTAAAATTTAGAATCAAGCATTCTGTCTCAAACAGTCGACCAAACAGTCGACCAGACAGTCGACTGTTTGCCCGATAATTTCCACTTCTCCGAGCAGTAACAGCCATAAACCCACTATACACTTCACCCAAACCTCATTACAAACCCAAATCCACTTAGAAACACCTCAATAATACCTTGATCCATCATTTATACCTCAAATCAACAAGCACCAACTCAAGAATCCGAAATATGGCTTTAAACCCTAGAAATACACCCAAATCTGACATTTATATGTAAAAGCTTTTCAAAAACCTTTGATCTTAAAACAAAACAAGTTCAAGAGTTGTAAATCCAAGTCAAGAATGATTTAGCATCAAAGTATAGGTTCAAAATCAAAAGCTTGAGCTTAAAGAATCTCAAATTAGAATTTGTGAGGGAGAAAAGGGAAGAAAACCATAATACCCATATCAACTCACTTCTAAAGGAGATGACGGAGCTTCGACGACTTCTCCGGCGAAGACCCGGTCACCACACCAGCTGCTGCCCTTCTCGATCCCTCTCTCTCTCTCTCTAAACTTGATGGGTAGTTTGTTGTAAATGAAAGTTAGTAAAGGTTTAAGGGTTTTAAACGGTAAGTAAAAGGTTAGGGGCTGTTTGGTTGTTTAAAAAAGGTTTTATAAAACTTTTTAAGTTTTCTAAAATATTAAAATACCCCAAAACGTTAATAAAATATTATTTAAGTATATAAAAATTTTTGGGATATCACATATTCCTTCACCATTAATTGTGCAACACATCTTCCAATAAAGCAAGAGCAGCAGACAATTGAAAAACAATCCAGATTTCTGCTATTGTTGTTGCAGCAATACTCTTCTTATTCAATTTCTGCTCTTGTAACCTTCGATCTTCCACATCCAGCAGACGGAGTCTTCTCTTCGATTTCTAATAAACTGTAACGGCCAGACTCGAGCACACCACTCTCTTTCTACTTCCTTTACAAACTCAAATTTTTTTTTTTTTTAATTTTTTTTTAAAAACTTATGTAATACTTTGAAGCTTTGTTTAGGGGAACGAATTTGGCTCTTTTACTATGAAAAGACGATAGTGGAAAAAACAGTAAAAATGAATGGAAAACTCATGTTTTTTTTTTA
>JAESVK010000218.1:32161-70028 GCA_017140935.1 Hamamelis virginiana
GATTCATCTCAAGATTCCAATCCAAGGGTTTGTGTTCTTTGCTTACTTTAGCTTAAAGTTAGCAAATGCTCACTAGAACACTTTTCTATATATATATATATATAGATGGATATGCACATCTTCAATGAATATATTGATCAATCTTTCATTGAATGTTAAGTGGTTCTACTGACTACTTTGCCTTTTAATGCCTAGTGCCTACTACCTCTTTATTTATTTATTTAAAGCTCTTTTACCTTCATTGCTGCTTTTGATGAAAACATCTGATCGACACTCGAAGATAACTGCAAATTGTTTTTGATACGAAATATAGATGTTTTATATATAGAATATTGATCTACACACACATTCTACAATGAATATGATCAATCTTTCATTGAATGTTAAGTGGTTCTACTGACTACTTTGCCTTTTAATGCCTACTACCTCTTTATTTATTTATTTAAAGCTCTTTTACCTTCATTGCTGCTTTTGATGAAAACATCTGATCAACAGCATCGTATTCCTTGCACATATTAAACTTTCCCTGAGCTGGACGATATTTGAATAAGGTTTCCTTTTGATCGGTTAATTCTCAGTAATAAAGTCTACAGGCCTACTTAGAGGGATTTGGAATATATTTCATCCTAGACCCTGTAATAGTTGTGATTGTGGCGTTAAACCGACTCTGGATTTGGATATACAGAAATCAAACCAAAACAATGCCCATTTGCACCTCCTATATTTGACTAATTTGGACTTGACCATTGTGGCCTGGGAATCATGGAGTTCTTAGTAAGAGTGTAAGACTTAAGATAAAGAACAGAGAACGAAATATATCACCCATAGATCCGCAAAACTTGACCATTTGATCCATAAAAATGACGAGACTGGATGTCTTGTACATTCTTATTAGTAGAGATCTGCTCCCATGGCAATTAATAAACCTGCCCAAAAAATAATGACATTATTATTGTTGTGAATATTTATTTGGTTGTTTCCTTTGTTAGAATATCTCCACCTAAAACACCATTGAAGTAAATACAGTAACTCTTGCAGTAAGCCTTCACCAAAGTTAAAACCAATTTTTTTTTTTTTTTTTTAAATCCAATGTTGAAAAGAAAAATTCATTTTCATTTCTATGGTTGCCTTCCCAATGAATGATTGATCTTATAAGAAATGAAGCATATATGCTTCTAAACATGAAGCATAAATAATAATAATATTTGATCAAAACTATCATACCGGCCTGTTGATAGATAACTATTTGGCTGGCCTAGCTGCATGTTTTCTTATTATTAATTAGGAGAGAATATGAGTCCCGTTCCTGTGAGGACTTCTTTATATGAGGACTTGGCCTTTTGGCCAATGTAAAATGAGTACTTTGAAAAACTAACAGTTGGATTTAATATTCTTCGTATGTATGATAAGCATGCCAAAAATCACAGTGATCGGACCATCGGTTTATGAAATACTGACTGTTAAGCATAATATAGATCAGATACAAGTACATAAAAGCACATTTTGTTAACAATAGAGGATTGGAGATAGGTAAGCGAATACTTTCATCACCAAAAGCAAAAAAATAAACATTAAACCCATAAAGAGGCATATTGTATTCTTGAATAAAATCATACAAGAGGTCTCTTGCAAATTAATTAAAAGCGAGCTCCTTAATTCATTTGTCTCCCTCTATTCCCCCAAACAAAAAAAAAAAAAAAAAAAAAAATTACATCATCTATATGTATATATATTTATATAAATATTAACTTGAACTCAATGCTGCAAATCCACCACCTTTCATCATCTGTTTAAACTCCTTGTAGTTAACCATTCCATCTCCATCCACATCAACCTTTTTAATCATTGTCTTACAATCTTCAAGAGTTCTCCCTTGCTTAAGCCCCAATGATGTCAAAACAGACCTCAACTCCTCGACTGTAATGAACCCATCTCCATTTTGATCAAACACATTAAAAGCCTCTCTCATGTCCTCCTCCTCGTCTCTCTCATCCATTATTGTTTGATACAAAGCTCCAAATTCATCGATATCCACGTACCCATCGCGGTTTACATCAATTTTTTCGATCATTTGGGTGAGATCTTTGTCAGGAATGAAGATACCCAAGTTCTGTAGGGAGTCACTCAGTTCTTTCTTTGTAATTCGACCGTCTCCATTCCTATCGAACATCTGAAAAACCCGCCGTAATTCCGCTGGATCCATCACTAATACTATATATATTTGTCAAAAACAATAGTATATGAAATTGAAGGAAAAAAAAAATTGCTTTAAAGAGAATGAATGAAGAAAGAAATGAATAAAACTTATTTGGGTGCAAAAGAACAGAGAGAGAGAGAGAGAGAGAGAGAGAGGGAAAAATCCTTGGCAAAAAATGATGGCGAAGAGGGATAACAAGTGAGAATGTGTGGTGGGTGTTAAATTAGTTGAGTAAAAAGCGGAGAAATTAATGGGTCTTATTAATTCTTAGAGAATAATTAATACGTACTCTTCAAATAACTCCGTTGAATGAGTGAACAATTTGGGTTGAGACTTGAGATGATTGTGTGACTGGGCGCATTTTTTGCGGTTGAATACGCGTATTGCATGGACTTAGCTAGAGACGCGTATACTGTTATGTGTAGGGAGCCGTTACTTTTGAAATTTTTTTTTTTTTTTTTTTTAAATAATTGGACCGTTAAAAGGAGGTTTTGATTAGTGGTGAAGACCGTTGACGCGTGAACGAATGAATGGGTCAGAGAGTTGGACCACTGGATGGCCATAAAACTACTCTTGTTTCTTTTTTTGGTTGGGTACGGCCATAGAATAAAAGTCATCCCAGTGTGTTAGCGTTAGACTATTGATAATGGTAAGAGGTGTCAAAATAGGCTGATCAGCCCAACGGCCCGTTAAAATAATGGGCTAATGGGCTATTGGATCGGATCGGGTTTGGCCTGTTAAGCTATCAGAGCGGATCTGTCCAATAAGAGGAAAAGGCCTGTTCAATCTGGTCCATTAGATTGGTCCACTAAGATAATGGGCCGGATCGGACTAATGGACTGGATCGGATTAGGCTAATGGATCGAGCTAACTGGTTAACGGATTTTTTTGTCAATTTTAATTTTTTTTCACTTTCTTTTAGTATATTAAAATTACAATGTAAATAAAGAAAAAATATATATATAACTAGTAAAGTACATGAATAAATAATAATTAAACAAAAAATAAATTTATTTTACTCATATTTCAAATGTATACAATTTTGGTAGGAGAGAGTTGCATAACCATAGTTAAAAATTAAAAATATTTAAAGATTGTTGTCAAAAAATAATAATTTTAATTAAAAATATATGAGATTCTTAATTAAAAAAGATAATTTGTAACTTTTACTAAATAAGTTTTTTTCATTTTTCAAAAATTTAGTGAGTTCATGAATGAAAAAATAAAATAAAAAATACCGTATAGACTCGTGAACATGCTCATTTAATTGTTATTAATACTCATTAAAGAAAAAGACTCGTAATTTGTAAAATACAAAAACCCACTGTTGGATTGAACAATTCTTATGAATAATACTATGATTGGAAAGAATCATAATAATCTAATGTTTCATTTTTGAAAAATACCAATGTAAAAAATTGTATGTTTTGTTCTTCAAAATATTACAAATCTTCAATAGTCATTATTCAAAAATTGATCATTGGATTGCTATGATTTTTTGCGAGCATGGCATTCACAATGTGTTTATCTGATCCAACGGTTAGTTTTTCTAAATGTCATTGATGATTGACTCTAATCAAATAACCTCATTCAATTTCGTACTAGGTGCACCTTGTAATTTACTAGCTCAAGTCACATGTGTATGGCTAATTATACAAGATATTTTCAAAAATCTACCATTGAATTGATCAAATTTCTTATGAATATCATATAGTCAAAAATCACAGTAATCCAGTGATCAGCTTTTAAAAAATAATAATATGAAAAATTGATATCAATTTTTGAATAATGATAAAAATTTTGTCTAATCTAATAATGTTTTTTTCTAAATATTATTTTATATATATTTAATGGTTATTAAATAATTTAAATGAAATTAATTTAAATATTATCTATCATTATAAGGTATCTTAAGCTATTACTTATCCTAATGGTAAGAATTATTACAAAAAACTTTTATCTTAAAGAGGTATGGGGCGCTTATCGAAATCAGATTGGACCGGCCCATTGGACAAAAATCCTTAGCTCAGTCCAGTCCATTTTCTATGAATCAGATCAGCCCAGTCCATTAGTTATTGGACCGAATCGGGCCCAACCCGTTAACTTATCACGCAGGTCAGCGGGCCAAATGGACGGCCGTCCATTTTGACACCATTAAGAATGGTTGCTTACCAAAAATTTAAATAAAATAATTGGCCTCCCCTCATACCACAAGTACCAAATTCTCAACCTCTTTCCTCACACTCACATGCAGGGCCGGTCCTGAGGATTTGGATGCCCTAGGCGAGTTCCTAAAAAGATGCCTCTATTGACTAAATTTTTTTTTGAGAGACTGTGGTCTTGAGTTTTTCTGTACTTAGATTTATTTACGTATTTATCATCGTGACATATTATTTAAAATAAAAAATAAATTATATATTTAAATAATATGTCAGGATTTTAATATCCAAAAAAAAATAAAAACGAGTTTCCGAACTAAAACTTTCAGGTCCCCTAAACGCGGTCCTTCAAACACTGGGCCCTTCTATCAGCTTAACCATGATGTGGCTCAACTCATCAAAGTCTTCAAAAGGCACATCTAATTAAAGTTTTCAGGAAAGTAACAACTGAACCTAACTCCGTCCCTTCAAATTAGTTTGATACCAAAATGCTTTATAGAAGAATCCTCCCCCCCTTAATTTTTCCACCCATCACTGCATTCATATGCGAAAGATAAATTTTTGTGTGAGTGTTAGCGCAATCTTGTGCATGTGTTTGAGAGTGTGTGAGAGAGAGAGAGAGAGAGAGAGAGAGACAGAGACAGAGACAGAGAGTTTTGAGGCTTCAATTCATATAGTGGAATAAATTTAAAGTTTACACAACAACGTACATTGAATTTTAACCATCCCAAGTAAAGGAAGTGACTAACTACTGTACAAAACCAAAAAGAGTTCAAAATGAATTATTTACACATTCACCCATATTTAAAAGGTAAAGTACTCTAAACACAGAGACTATCTATGGCGGGAAAGCTTTTGCACTTCAGATTCAACTTTTCTCACACTGTCAACAATAACCTCAACTTTTGAAGACAGCTCTTCAGCTTGCTTCTCAACACTGTTCATAAAAGTAAATAGTTTTTCTCGATATACTGAACATAATTGTTCCTGACGCTGCAACTCCAAAGTAAGTTCTTCAATTTTCTTATCCTTGTCACCCTACAAATGTAAATAAACAAACTGGTGACTTTGAGCAATTGAACCGATTGAAAAGTGAAAGCAAACTGCACAAATAAGATTTCTAACAGATAGTCTACATTCTGCATTCTCATTTACTGTACAGGAAGGATCACTAGACTCCCTACCCACTATCCAATAGGGTTCCCATCAGGCCATTTCAAGAGTGCTTATAAGATTTTTTTTTCGTTTTTTCTTTTTATCTTTTTCTATTGGCAACCAAAAGAAAACATTATTTGGTTACGCACACAAAACATACTAGAATATGCGTAATGAAATATGAACTTGCTCCTATATCTCTTCTAAAAAAATCCTCCCTAATTTGAAAGCAAAGAAGTAAATGCATTGAAAACCATGAAACCTCTCTCTCTCTCTCTCTCTCACACACACACACACACACACACACACACACACAAGATTGGATATTCATTACGAATTGCGATTAAATTCATAATGTATCATAATCCTATCGGTATATCAATTTTGGATTATGTGAACGCTTATTTGAGTAGGAGCGTTGATCTAACTAGTATTACACAGTACATATACATGTATATTTTCTACTCCTCAAACTAGTAAATAGTTACCATACCATATATTGTTTATAGTTTGTCATCTAGTCTATGCCTACGTACCAGGGTGTCTCCCTTATTAGTGAATAATAAGATTTTTTTAGCGTCTAACATGGTATCAGCCCAGACTCTACCTTGCTGATGGGAAATTGAGACATCTGCTTTTCATCTCCAAAGTCAGATCTTGCCATGCATAGTCACAGAAGTAAATTTTTACTATTTTGTCCATCTCCCATAGTTTCAGCCTTTCAGGTAGTGCCATCTACCCTAGAATCTAGATTCATCCTCTGAAGTATCAAGACCTTATACATTATTCTAAGAGAGATAATCATATCATATCTTCCTTCTGAATTAGCAACTAGTTGTCTATCCCGCCCTTTGTTTTTTTATAATATTTCAATTCTACCTACTCACATGTTTGTAATACAGCCTATAGACTAGAATTTAACACCCCTTACATATGGCACTATTATTTTTATTTTTTTATTTTTTTATTTTTTTGTGAGCTATTAAGTATTTCTTTTGTGTTCATTTGAGCAGCTTATGGAGAGAGAGTTTATTTTTTGGGTTCATTTTGGGCTTCGGTTTCTACGGTGTTTAGGGCATTCCTTTTATTAGGGGAAATTAGGTTTCAGTGTGTGTTTAGCGTTTTTTTGTTTTGGGAGTTGTAAATGTTTTGTTTCATAATGGTTTTATCCAACCTTGTAAGGAAGGACATCTTCTCCTCTTTTTTCCTAAAAAAATTTATTGTTGACAATCAAAAAAAAGTTGGCTGACAATGCACATTCTTTTTTTGATCTCATTTTCTATTTAACTTGCAACACAAACCAGACAAGCTAAAGAAGACATCAGCTATTTGTTGTACTTAGTGTCTTATCTTTTCCACAGCTGATCCCAAGATGTATCAAGGAGGAGGGTTGTGGTATGTAGACGGCCAATTATGAACATGAATCCCAAACAAAAATAAGCTGAGGAATTCCTCACTAGCAACATGTTATATTAAATCCTGAGTGCAGTGAAAAATAGGCAAAGGTTAGTGATGAAGGATTCAAAAGGACATGGGAATCCATTCAAATTCAAGATGATACCCGTTTGGGACCTTCCTCGAGTGAGTCTAGTTAGGGACAAGTCTGATTAGAGTTTAGTTAAAATAGAGTCCTAGTTGCTATTTATCTTATTAGAATCTTAGTTTCTATTTTTATTAGTAGAGAGTTGCTATTTTGTTAGAGTCCTAGTTTCTATTCTCTTATTGTTGCTATTTTCTTAGTTTCTATTTTTATTAGTAGAGAGTTGCTATTTTGTTAGAGTCCTAGTTGCTATTGGATTTTAGTTGCTATTTTCTTAGTTTCTATTTTTATTAGTAGAGAGTTTCTATTTTGTTAGAGTCCTAGTTTCTATTCTCTTATTGGAGCCCTATCTCTATATAAAGGGTTGTAAGTCTCTATTTTGAATAATGAATAAGAATTACAGAATTTTCCAGCAGCTATTGAAGCTCTTTATGGGTTGTGTGATGCAATCCTAACCCTAGGTGTGATGCCTAAGGGTCCTTGGGTGTGAGGCCTAAGTTTCTAGGAGTGATTCCTAGATTAACTCTTTCTTCTCTTCTCCTTTAACCCTCAAAACCCTACCTTCCAATAACCACAAACCTTCACCAACCTTTAAACCTTAACTCCAGCACCCAAAACCCATTGCTGTCCAGAACTTCCAGCAAGTGTTCTTTGTGTTTCCAGCCAATGTTTTACCCCAAAACAGTACTCTATTCCTACCCTAACCCATGTACAAAGCCTACCATCCCTCAACCTTGGATTTATCCCTCTAACCGTCCTGCATCAGTTTGGTATCAGAGCCAGGTTGGAATCACATCGACGAGGTCGGGAAGGACTTTTAGAGGGAGGTTGACTGACAATCAACGTGATGAGATATTATTTCAACTTATGGAGCATATGGAAGTGATGAACATGCGATTGATTAACATCGAAAATCAAGTGAAACAAGCTGAATTTCAACGCAGTTGTGATCTCCATGCTAAATCTCGCACTTTGACAACATGTCCAACATCACAATCGCCGCAAGTTAATGCTCAAGCATGTGTGGACTTGACATCGCATCTACATGTTGATCAAACAATGAGTACAAGTCCATCCAAAGCGATACTTGAACAGAATCTGGCAGATGAAGTTAAGTCAGTTTGCGTGTTAGAAAAACTACCACTGGCTCAAGATATTATTTCGGAAGAGATCAAAGTTGTAGTAAAAGAAGACATTTTACCACTTGAAGAACTCAAAGAGTCAAAATTTTTTACTATTTATGCAACCAAGAAGATTCAAAAGATGAAGGAAACAATTGTTGTCCATGCTTCAGCAATAATGCCAGAAGTTACCAAGCTGCCATCAGAGGAGACAACTATTATTGATGATTTTCCATGTATTGTTTCAACCATTGATTTCATCATTCCTGATAAGTTAAATGGTATGATTGAGATGAAGAAGGTGTCAATATCTTCATTGTTGCCTCTACCGAAGAAGATAACGGGGTTTCAAAGCCAAACTTATTATTTCTTACTAATGACACTATTTGGAAAATTGGGAATTCTAATGCTCCAACACTTCAAAACTCGAGGTCGAGTTTTCTCCAACCAAAGGAGAATGATGAAGGATTCAAAAGGACATGGGAATCCATTCAAATTCAAGATGATACCCGTTTGGGACCTTCCTCGAGTGAGTCTAGTTAGGGACAAGTCTGATTAGAGTTTAGTTAAAATAGAGTCCTAGTTGCTATTTATCTTATTAGAATCTTAGTTTCTATTTTTATTAGTAGAGAGTTGCTATTTTGTTAGAGTCTTAGTTGCTTTTGGATTTTAGTTGCTATTTTTATTAGTAGAGAGTTTCTATTTTGTTAGAGTCCTAGTTTCTATTCTCTTATTGGAGCCCTATCTCTATATAAAGAGTTGTAAGTCTCTATTTTGAATAATGAATAAGAATTACAGAATTTTCCAGCAGCTATTGAAGCACTTTATGGGTTGTGTGATGCAATCCTAACCCTAGGTGTGATGCCTAAGGGTCCTTGGGTGTGAGGCCTAAGGTTCTAGGAGTGATTCCTAGATTAAATCTTTCTTCTCTTCTCCTTTAACCCTCAAAACCCTACCTTCCTATAACCACAAACCTTCACCAACCTTTAAAAATTAACTCCAGCACCCAAAACCCATTGCTGTCCAGAACTTCCAGCAAGTGTTCTTTGTGTTTCCAGCCAATGTCTTACCCCAAAACAGTACTCTATTCCTACCCTAACCCATGTACAAAGCCTACCATCCCTCAACCTTGGATTTATCCCTCTAACCGTCCTGCATCAGTTAGCCAACACATACTATCGAAGTGACACACTGCTTTGAATTCCAACTCGAAAACGTAGTGGGAAGGAACCATAGGTTCTCACACTTTAATGGACAGGTGTGGGTAAAGTTGTTAGTCCAAAAGAGTAGGATTTGTCTAGCAACCTGAATATAGGAACATTAATAGCCAAAAGGTAAAGAGATATAATTTGCCTTGGAAGGGTTCTTCATCATTTAAAGGGGAGAGAGAGAGAGAGAGAGAGAGAGAGAGAAGAAGAAGAAGAAGAAGAAGAGCGAGCGAGAGAGAGAGATGGAATTAGTAGATACGATAATTGGAATGAGAGTTAATATAAGCTTGTCTTCAAGAAACTAAGAAGATAGAAGAAAAAACCATGGAATTTAAACATTCAGGATATAGACTTTGGTTTATAGGAAAGATGAATAAGGATTCACTACACAAATCCTCAGTAATTGATAAAGGGCAAAAAAGCTTTCAAAATTTAGCAGGGTCACATTACAACGTCCAAAATAAAATGAAGAACTTAAAATGAAATAATATTAGATCCCAATGTTATGATAACACCAACCTCTATTAGGATGGCATACTTCCAACCATAAAGCAAGCCTTAAGGCATGACGCAAATGCTTCATCAGCGCCTTACAGTTTGATGCATGTTGTGCGTGCCTTGTGACTTAACCCTCAATGCTATGCCTTGAAGCAGTTTCTCCAGGGACATAACTACTTAAGTGATAAGACACCAAGTTTTGGCTAAAGGTGTTTTCCTCGAGGCTCACTAAGGCAGGCCCCAATGTGTAAGCCTCAAAAACAGATTAAAACAAAAGTGGTGGGATAGGGGGAACTCATGGCAGTTACAACAAAAAATTTGGCAGACAGATAATGTAAATATTTATAGATCGACTACACCATAAATCTTATATAAATCTCTTCTTTAATCTATTGATTAGAGAGAGAGAGAGAGAACTAACCGCAGTACTAAACCCGTGGGCTGTAACAACCAGAGGATGATTATGATCCTTCACAAATCTTGTAACAACCCATTTTCCAGACTTCTCCATCTTCACCAAAATTGTGGCGTTGCAACCTTCTCTTGCACTAGGTCGTGGCTTCTTATTTGGTCCATATGCACCCTTTTGACAAGGAGAAAACCCCTGCTTATTACATCCTAGCCGACGGGCGAGGGTTTTCCCGTCCACCTCTGAACGGCGGCGTTGCATTATACGCACAACAAATCCTACCCGTCTGGCATACTCAATATAGTATTTCCTGGCAGCCTCTTCAGATTCAAATTCCATGCCCACATATGGTTCTAGAACTGGACCTCCTTCAGTCACACCAAAGTTTGTTCCAGCAGAGCTGTCTTCAATCCCAACATCCTTGTCTAAATCCACTGTCACACGACATCACGTGCTACAATCAGTAAGACTCGTAAAACTTATCTTTTATACTAATCAGACAGATAAAATTAGCAACGTGGTGCTCCTTTACAATTTAATAATTAATAAAAGGTTATTAAGTAAAGCCATGGTTCTTCTACAATACAATCAATGTTCAATTTTTTTTCAGTTAAAAAATGATTAGAAAATCTAAACTAAGGTTTAAACAGATTGGTTGTTAATTTGAACACAATTAATTTTGTTAGCCGAACGTCAGGTATTAGATATGCCTCATCTCAAACATATATTGTGCGTGTTGACTGTTGAGGGCACAATATGTCTTGTTTAAAGTCACCCAACAATTGCGAAGATTGCACACACGCATGTTCAGGCATTGGAGGTCTGTAAGAAAACATAATGGAACACTCCGGTCTCCGTACTACTATGGAAGAGCTACATTGGAGATAGCACCTTAATCTCTAGATCCAGATCAAAGTTTTATCATTAGAACGAAACATTCCAAAACTGCAATGACCTACCCATACCCTAGGTTGTATAATAATCAAGGGTGTCTAACAAAGCCTGCTCAAGAGAACTAAGGAGAAAATAGAGTGCCCTAGCAGACCCGAAAATAAAAAACCAGATACGCAAACCAGAGGACACCAAGGATCAATTCAAAAGGTAAGAAGCCTAGGAGGCTAGGACCAGTAGGTAAAAAAAATATATTGTACTAAGTTTAAAGTGGTTCTTATAGTTTCACTGCTTTGAAAATGAACTAGCATTACATTCACTTTCTATTTTATTTTTCATTTTAAACAGAATATAATCGAGAACTCAAATAGTTACAACCTTCTCAAGAAAAATTTTCAATCTATTCAAGTTTAAAAAGCTTCAACCAAAAGGATTCAAGTTTAAAAAGCTTCAACCAAAAGCACTCATCCTCTCCCCCTCCCCCACTGATGCAAACTCTTTTACTATTTATGGTTCCTAGGAAAAAATTATTGTTATTCAATGTTCAAAGAGACGTATTTAGGATTTTGAAAAGTCATGTGGTTTTTGCAAAAAAAAAAAAAAAGTAATTAGGATGTGGAATACTAAGTGGCTGCCTGGGAAAGGAAAGAGGGTCATCAATGATTGTAATTATGATGTCCAAATGAAATCGATATGAAAAGGGTAACAACCTTAGCCTGCTATAACCAATTTTCAAAATCAAATATTGTCTCTTTTTTTCCTGAAGTTGGATGCTTATATAAGCTTCTAACAGCTACTTATCTTCATACAGGGGTTTTCCTATATTTCCCTTTAGCAATCTTGGCTCCGACGGTGATTGAATTAATAACAGTCCCCACTTACTACAAAAAGTGGATTGTTCACTCTCTCTATTCGCTTCACCCACCCCCACCACTTCATTATGATCTCTCTTCCAACATTTTATATAAAATTAAGGACAATAAATTGGGATTTGGTAAACAATGACAGATCTAAAGGATTTACTTTTTAAGACTCAATTTTGGTAAAAGATTTGAAAAAGGATAGTACTCCTTGTATGAAAAGCAATTCAAACCACCAATGTTAAACTTTGCACTTCTCTTGTAAAATGAAATGGCATAAATATACGGATTTGGAGTCAAATTCATGAATCTATCTACATAGGATAAGAAATAGATTGAATCTATTGGCTGTGATATTTGGAAAATACTTGTCTGACCACCTCCCTATGGAATCGCTAGTCACTGACTCACTAGGCAACTGATTCTGTTGAGATTTTATGCCCTCAGAGCAAATTAGCTTTTCAGTTTTTTTTTATCAATTAATTCATATATTCCATACTGTGGATGTTTTATTCAATTCATGAATCATGAGATGGATCATAGTCCACAAGTTACATTGCATGTGATTTATGTATGTATATGAGATTCAGATATGGGGGGATCTAAATCCTAGATCCTTTAATTTGAAATTGTTCACAATCAATAATGAAGTTGGATAATTTATCTGAAAGATTGCAATACACTAGACCACTATGAGATAGGATGATTTATCTCAATCATTAAAGCAATTGACTCTTAAGATTGTGTAATCCATTGAATAGGATTGCAATGAGAACACGTCGAGAAAATTATGGTCAAATGGTGATGGCATTCTTATCATTACCATATGTCATCCATTTTCCATCTTTTCCTACTCCATTCACAAACATTTGGAATAAGTTTCCCTAATTTTCTTTCAATAAGCTAGTTCAGTCCCTCTAATAGAGTGATTACTAGTGATAAATCAGATATGTAATTGGTTGCTACATCATCGGTTGTTACCCATTAGAGGTTCTTCCTTCTCTTCTAATAGAGGAATCAAATCGTTCATCTCGTAGTTATGCCCGGCCTTCCCTTCCTTCGAGTGCGCGGTTATGGTACTTTGCTCCTAAATCCAACAACCAAAATATTGAATACATAAATACACCCCTCCACACACAAATTGAAAACAGAGTGCTTTATACACAACACAGTTCACAGTTGCATATCAAGTTCTGTATCAGTTTTGTTTAAGTGATGTAACATAAGAATCTGCGAAACAATTACAGCAATCTAAAAATGATAAGAACACTTATTATCTATAAATATATATAATCTAAAAGCTGTTATAAATATACTGTTACAAGCTGTTACATATCCACCGTTGTGTATATATATATAGCCAGAATAAAGAAAATATGAAGAAGAAGAAGAAGAAGAGAGGATAATCTAGGTTTAGGTTTAGGGTCCACTTACTTCCTGAATTACTAAACGAAGGTTAGGGTTCCTCTCCGCAAGAGCAGTGACGAGCCTCACAGCTGGGAAGCCCCCGTCCGCAGTCTTTTGCTCTCTCTGTCATTCTGACGGGGATGAAACTTCTATTATGTTTTTCCATTTTTACAAAGTCGACCCAACAGTTCTTGAAAATACAAAACAATAATGTATTGCTGAAACAATTACACTCTGACCCATCCATGTGCTGCGTGCACAGAGCATTTTTTATTTATTTTATAAATAAATAAAGAAAGAAAATTACTAATAAATCATCATTGAAATCAGAAGAGAAATATATATATATATATAGAAAAGATATAATTGGTTTTAAGGCTGATTTAGAGAGTTTATAAATACATAGTAATTTTGAGATTAATTATTAACCTCATGAAATACGTAATTAATGAGAGAGACATGGATATAGCAATTTGGGAAACTTATCATATGAGACTTTCTTTCACAGATTAATTGTAAAAGAATATTATTTTAATTTGATAGTCTATGTAATAATTTTATTTAATTGTATATATATATTATAGATTATTAATATTAATGTTATTTATTCTGCTACTTTTATTTTGTTAAATAAATTTTATTTAGCTGTATTACACTATGTTTGGATTGAGAGATTTGGAGAGAAGAGAAAATAACTTCATTAAGTGTCTATTCGTTTCATTAGAATTTAATTTTCAAGAATTATGAACTCTCAGGATTTCAAACTCCTAAGAGTTTTAACTCTCGAAAATTAAAATTAACGTTGTTTGAATGGTCCTAAAATTATGAATTTTTTATTTTTATTTTGATTGATTATTTGTTTAAAAACTAAATCTTATTTTGCTAAAATCATATTATTTTTTGTAGTTTTAAGTTATTTTAAGTGAAAAATAACATATTTTTTACAAAGTTACATAATTTTTAGAACATGAAAAAATGCCATCGAAAGTTTGACAGCCATTATTTTTAGTTTAAATTAAATATTTATGACAATTATATCCAAAATTAAATTTTTGGTAAAGAAAGATGAATTTTGAATATAATATTAATAATCTTGTGTAATTCTCACATGAGGTGGAAGTTTCAATTGCTGTGTTTCATGGGAATTGTAACTTTCACAAATTTTATCAAACGAACGGCCAAATTTTCATCCATTCTTAGAAATTCAAAATTCTTACCTTGAATTCCTAGATATCGAACATACTCTAAAAGAAAAGAAGAAAAAAAAAAAGTTAAGTCAACTTGTTTGAATAGGTACAAGTGAAAAGCCAGGGGAATATAACTTTCTCTTTGGATAGTTTTCATTAGAGAAAATAGAAAAATATATTAACTTGTAATTCCAAGTTTGCTTTCTATATGTGTACAACAGGAAAGTTTACATATGGTTATATTTGATATTGTGAAGTTGTATATGGGCAATTTGTTATTTTATTATTTGTCTTTCCTTTCTCTTTTTTTCTATCCTAATATCCATTTTAGAGAAAACCAAAAGGGCCCCACTTTTTCTCCATTAACTTTATCTTCTCTCCCAACTTAGGTGGTGTTTGGCGTAGCTAATGGGAGGCACCAAATGGATTTTCTAGCCTCAAAAGCCATTTTGAAAAAATAAAATGGTAAATTCTTTAAAATGAACTTCACTGAAAGTTAATTACTTTAAAATCCACTTGGGGAAGTTAAAAAAATTTACTTTTAGAAATCCACAATGGTAGGAAGCCTTTCAATTTTTTATTATTATATAAAAAAACTTCTAAAATATAATAATTATGTCAAAATCTTTTTTTTTTTTTTTTTTTCAAAATGAGTACTTAAAAGTAGGAAAGTTATTATGCCAAACACCACCGAAACTTTCCAAACAATTTAGAGGCGGTATTTTTACTGTTTAGCACCAGTATTCAATTATATTGCACTTGTGCCCCCGATGACGGTCCTTTCTGAGGCCGCTCTGGACTTCACCTCACTCGCAAAGGCCTGAACCTGAATCTCTCTCTCTCTCAAAGGAAGAGTAAGGACTCATCACATACTTGGATTCGGATCTCTCAATCTAGTGAGTCATACATTTTCTCAACATTTTCTGCAGCAAACATATATATATATATATTAATCTGCAGTCGATAGAGTATTCAATCAATGATCAAAATATATAGCAGATGATATCAGTTCTCGTGGACGATAAATATCATTGTTTTGAGTGATAAAACTCTCTTATGGGAGTGTCACTGCTGTTTAAGAAGTGGAAAACCTAGAAATTGAGCTGATTTTGGAGTTTCTATGTATTGATTTTACAATTGGGAAAATTTATGCTCCGTTTTGTTGCGGAGAAGTCATAGATATATTTCTGTTAAATTTAGGAAACATTTAAAAATGTCTCTTCAATTTGCTTTCTGGATCAGAATATCCGTTAAGATTTTAAATTCATCTCTATAGAAAATTTTCCCTTGAAGTATTTTCCTTTCGAAACAAATGGAGTTGAAGGACATGATTTCTTCTTCTTTCTCCCTCTTTTTTTGTTTTTTGTATTTTTGGATTGGGTCTTATTAACATGTTCTTGTGCCTGAATGTTGAGATGCATTAAATGAAGTAAAAAGTACATAGAAAAATGCATTTGCACCAATATTTTCTATGCTGATTGCATCATTTTCCTTGCACTTTTATATTTTCTATGCAATACTTTATTTAGTGCAACTTAACATGTGTCCCAGTGGCGCACATTAATTGAACCCTTTTTTTAATAAATAAAATTTATTATGTGGTAGAATCTTATAGATGGTGTGAAATGTTTTATGGCAGTGGATGAAAACCCCTGTGTGGGTGAGGATGGGGAAATTATAGAAAGTTCTAATGGAAAAGAATTAGTTACACATGAAGGAAATTTAGATATGGAACCATGTGTAGGTATGGAGTTTGAATCTGAAGAGGCTGCCAAGGTGTTCTATGATGCATACGCCACTCACTTGGGCTTCATCATGCGTGTTGATGCTTTTCGCCGATCAATGCGTGATGGGAAGGTTGTTTGGCGTCGACTTGTGTGTAATAAAGAGGGTTTCCGTAAACATAGGCCTAGGCGGAGCGAAAATAGGAAGCCTCGGGCAGTCACAAGGGAAGGGTGTAAGGCCATGATTGTGGTAAAGAAGGAGAAATCAGGCAAATGGGTGGTTACAAGATTTGTAAAAGAGCATAATCATCCACTGGTAGTCACACCTGCCAACAGTCGTCGGAGTGTGCTTCTATCTCAAACGCCGGTCAGCACTCTTGACTTGAATGAATGCCTTTTAAATTATTAGATTCCTGTACTGCTATTGGTTGTATATATATCTCTTTGTTTATCCATTTTGCATTTGTCAGTTACCCATTTTATTGTTTGGGGTTCCTACAAATGTCTGGATGACTGGATGTATTATGTGATTTCTATAAGTAGATTCCTCCTCTTTTTTTTTTGCTTTTTGTCATTGTTACCATACTAATACACAGAAATGTTGTCTATACTCTAGTTTTTTTGTTGGATCTCAAGTTAGCTGTATGTGATTTGAACCTTTTACCTTGGTAACAAGTTAGTTTTTCTGAAAGGTTGATAAGGATTTATCTAGGGAATCAGGTTTATTGGATAAAGTTTTTGCATCTATGTCCACTTGGGAGCGTTGCTCTCCCTTGTGAATCGGAATGTTCAAAATTATCCTCCCGCAGTGCATCACTCTACATTATCTCATGTTTTGTTCTTCTGAAGGTTAACAAATGTTACTTTACTCCAATATTGGTTACAAGGTTGATGTGATTGAGTAGATTTAGGCAATTTCATCAGTTTAAACTTCTAAAACGTCATCTTCACCCTAGCATTGCTATGAAGCATTTTGAAAGGATTCAACAATACTTATTTGGGATAGTAAATGCAGTCAGAATCTTATTGTTGGCAGTGAAGGAGTTGGTTTCATCCCAAAGGTTAGAGAAAAATATGCCCCCCTTCTTAGAAAGCAATGGTAATTATATTAAATAATAGAACTCTCCCTAACGCTTTCAAATGCAGAGCATGTTATAACTCGTCATGGAAAATTATATGATGTAGACATACCTAACTTTTGTTCCCCCTATATTCCTATTATTATCAAACAAATCCATCCAAAATAGTGCTACGCTGAACCTCTTACCTTGTTAACTTGTCTCAGTGCTCTTCCTATACCCATGCAAGTGGATGCAGTGGAATAGTAGGAAGATGCTGGAGATTCATATTACAAACCTACGATCCCCAAAGAAAGGGTATATGACAACTATCGGTAATCTTCACGCATTGAAGACCTGCTATAGAGTAAGGAGTCATCAAATTGAAGTATTGAATAGTGGGTCCATGATCACTGAATTGAATATTGTAATAAGCTTATTGAAAGCATTGGAACATAGACATATAATAAAAATAAGCAGCCAATCAAAGTATCAAGTGACTGTAGGAGGACAAAACTTCTCATTAAGAGACTGGAAGAGGTGAACCGTGAATAGTTAGGATCTATCACTTAAATTGTAAAAGTGAGTGATGAACAAGAACTCCAAGAAGTAAGGCATCAGATGTCATGTGTTTCCATAACAGTGTATCTTCAATCCAAGATTACCCCAGAATACTTGAAGAAGTTGGAGTAATAGAAGCAAAAGTAGTTGTAGCAACAGAGTAAGCAATCATAGTACTACTAGCTTAAACTCTGTGCTTACATTGAGCCATCCATGTGCTGAGGGCAGACATTGTCGGTGATGCCTGAGTGGTAGCATGTGCCATAGAATTTGCTTGCTCAGTTGAATCTTCTTCATCAAGGAGCAACCAATCCATATGTTCGTTTAAGTAAAATGATGATTGCCCAAAGTTGGGATTGGGATTAATGAAAAGTTTGATCATGAAAATCTTTAAACTTGGGTTAAAGATGCACTATAAGTGGGAAAACATGTTCATATATTCACATGTTCGTATGCAAGTCAAAGCTAAGGTTTTATATTAAATGTTTTTGCCACTTTTTATTCATCAAGGAGCAAAACTCTTGAATTGATATGAGTAGATAAACAATCCTTAATCAACTGATACTCCTATGCATGGCTCAACTGAACAAATAATCTACCTAGTACTTGCTACATCTATTTGGTCATTGTGCGCTGAAGCAAAGATACGACAGAACTGATTGGGAATATTTACACGTTAAGATGATCATCACCCATCACTCTTGTGTAGCCTTTTCATTAGTATGGAGTGTTTTCTATCATAATGACCCCACATGGCATGACCTTGCTAATACATTTCATTGTAGTGGCCCAAACATTGTAGTATGTCTGGTCTAGGTATGAATAGTTCTCACAAAGGAAACGGTAGAACTTGCCATATGGGTAACAAGAGAATCAAATCTACAATGAATCATAAAATGAAAGCTAAGTACTATAATGTTACAAATAGTAAAACAAGCCAAATATGTGCAGAATTGAAGCCATGTATAGTAGCAGTGGATCTTAAAATTACTTGAAAAAGTGGCAAGCGAAATGTAGAATTTGGTCGGAATGTCAACTTTTAAATAAAGCTAAGCCCAACTAAAGGAGAAAGGGAGGGATTGAAGGCTTGGTTCAAAGTCTGGGCTGAGACCGAGATAACTGGGCCGAGTCATCTAGGTCTGGGTAGGGACCAAGACACGAAGTTCTCCTAATATACGAAGAGAAATCTCATATTTTTATTCCAACCAAGATCTTTGTCATTTCATCTAGCTTTGGCTGAGATATCGGCCGTCTCGTTTCATCTCGGCCGAGATCTCGATCGTTGTGTCTCGTCTCTGCCCGACCGAGATCAACATATTTACTTAATTTATAAGTTAGTCGCTTTTATTATTTTTAAGGAGCAGTTTTTTTATGATATTTAGAGAAACAACCTAACACTTCATTTGTACCAAAAAAAAAACGGTGTAATTTTTTCTAACAATTATATTCTTTTTTAAAAGTTAAAATTTAACACATTATTCTATGATACTGTATCACACTAGCACCTATTTTGATGTTTTTTATGATACTCTACATCATAAGTTATTTATTTTTGCTTATTTGATGAGTTCAATGTGTTTGTTTTATTTTTTTTATGATTTTTTTGAATTTTTTTTTTAAACATTCTTTCATGCCTAAAGTTGTATCTCGGCCGAGACGCGACGAAATGTCCGCGACCGATACGTTGAACCATGATTGAAGGTGATGGGTTCTAATATAATAAAATAATACGTTTATGCATGCTTTGATCAAGAGATGTAGGCTAAAGTTAAGCTTAGCGGAAGGAGGAAGCATAGGAGTAAGGACCGGAGCATGAAAATTGTTTTATGCGGGGAGAGGGGAGGAATTTTTAATAGTTATTGCGGAATAGCTTATTATTCACCTAACAATTCTAGCAATTTTTTTTTTTTTCATAAATATTAACTAAACTAATTTTTTTAAATTAGAATGTTAAAAGGTTCTAACATTCTTTTATTACTAGACTTCAAGACCAGCATAACTAGTATTTTTCAAAAGGGAAAGATTGTTAAGTTTGAAATGTAGGGAAAAGGTTTTAATTAATTACTTAACAAATTTGTGTGACCACTTAGGGACAGCATGCCCGAGGCAAAATTTTCAAGTATATATATGATTGAATATACATATTTGGATTTAAGATTGATTTATGTTCTTTGGAGTTTGGTTGATAAAGTAGAGAAGTTGAGAAAATTTTATACTTTAATCCTTATGACTAATAGTAGATTTAATATTTCTCTCCTGCTTAAATGGCGGTAACTTGCCAAACTACGTAAAGTTGATTTTATTTTGTGCACTTGATGATTGCATTTTACTTTATTATGATTATGCTTGCCACGTATCAAAAAACATAACTTATATCAACATTTCAATTTTAATTATCAATACACTTTATTATAACTTAAAACAACAAGAATAAAAATACCAAAAAAGAGATTGCTAAAATAAAAAAATACAAAAAAAAGTTGGGGGAAAAATAAAAATTTGATTTTGATTCGGAGCAAAATCAAAATTTGTAGAGGGGCAACTGGGCAAGTTTTTAATTAATAGAAAATAACATATATAAAAAGCTACTTCATAACTTTTTAATTTGTAGAGGGGCAAGTTTGGATGGTTTGTGGGAGAGAGTTCGCATTTTAGGATATTTTTGGGTCTTGGTATATAGAGAGTTTAGGGGTTTTTCGTTGTTTATTATTTTTATGGTAATTGGGCTTCTGTGTGTGCTCAGTTGTTGTTTATGTATGGTTAGTTGATGTGTTTTTTTTTTTCCCCTTTTCTTTTCGATTGTACTTTCTAAGTTGGACATCTTGTCCTCCTTTCCTTTCAATAAAATTTATTGTTGCTTATCAGCAAAAAAAGAAAAAAAAAGAAAAAAGAAAAACATACATAAAAAACAATTTTTACAAATTGAGGGGAAGCACTTGGCTCCTCTCACTCATGTGTAGCTCCACCCTTGATGGCAATTGATGTGATAGTTTGGAATCTGGGGTAGTTGACTTGAGAATTTTGCTAGATCTTTTGAAATAACAAAAATAATGCTCAAGAATTTAGAGGAGGAATTAGGTTTAGGCATTCTTATTTGCTGAGTTTGGAAGTCAGAGATTGTTGGACAAGCAAAGATAATGAACAATAGGTTTCAAATACCATTGATAACCTACTCGGGAAACCATTTAATTTGACAAGTTTTGATAATTGGTAGATGATCAATATTGAATATTTAATCACCAAAATAAAAAACAGGAATTCTTATGGTAAGCCCAAATTTCAAGGCATAACAAGATTTTGGTGAATCTTCAATGATTGAATGGCAATTGATTAGGTGGCACCAACAGGATCATCTTGATGTTGTGGAGAGATCCAATGGTGGCGATGGATAACAAATTCCTCATTCGGCAGCATCAAAGCTTGGAAGTTGGAACTGACTATGATTGACTGTGAGGGCCATGGTACCATATTAGTTACCACAAATGAGAAGAAAGGAAAAGTCAGACAATGCCTAATTATGTAAAGAAATGTTTTTTGGCGGTATCTGTCATCTGTACTTTGTATACACATTTAATATATTCTCATTTATGGTACCTAACCTTATGAGTCATGACACTCAGTTAACAATTTTGGATTTTTGTTGATTCCATATTCTTCAGCACTCGGTAGTGATTTTTATTTATTTATTTTTTTTCTTATTAAACTTCTGGTGCTAACTTGTTGATCGAGATACTTTACTTTTGGTTGATAGGTAGGGTTCTTGTATTTAGTGAGAGAGAGAAACTATCCGAGTCAATGACGTTTAATAGCAAGTGGATGTTGTAAAGGGAAGAGCAAGGCAACCCGGGGGGGGGAGGACTCCTAAGGTGTGGCAAAATAAGAGAGAAAGAGGATCCAAAGAGTGGAAATGCTCAGTCCTTAGATGTTGTCAAATGAAAGAATAATATTAGTCTCATAGAATCCAACCTTAGTTATTCGGTTATTCCAATCCTTCTAAGCGAGCCATAAATCGCCTTTGTATAGAGATCAAGGCTTCTATGTGGGGGAATTATAAGGAATTCCAATCCTTCGAAATGAGTCATAAATGGCCTTTATATATATAAAGATCAAGGCTCCCATGTGGTGGAATTCTATTGGTTGAATCATCCAGCCAATAGGAGCCTCTTTCCACCCATAGGTGCCTATTAGGTGGGCCTTTTATTTTTTTCTTTATATATATATATATATATATATATATATATATATATATATATATCTATATATAGCCCATGAGTGGGCCTATTTAATGAGCCCACATTGAATACAGTATGCACCCAAAAGACAAAATGAAAGCCGTTCACCCCTGGCGACCAAGGCAAAAGGCGGGGCAGACCCAATTATGTGCTAGGCTGCTTAACTAGCTTCTTTAGCCTGTGCTTTATCCACCAGTCCAAGACCCTCAAGCTATTCCAAATGAATGGGCTAGGGTAACATGTTTTAGCACTCGACCTTCACTAAGCCCAAATTAGGACCCCGGGGGTCCTGCCACTAGCTTGAGCCAGCATTAAAGCATTAGGGTTCAAAGAAAAGGTTAATCCTGACTAACCTTGAGGTGTCCAATTCTTCAAGCCCTTGTTGCCTTGATGCCCAATAACCTTGTATTAAAATAGAGGCCTTAGGTCCAAGTGAACTCTCATTGAAGGAGAAAGGCTCTTTTATGTTAAGGTTTCACGTATTAGCCCTTATTGAATATTTAGGACTTGTAAACACCTTCAAAGCCTATTGGGTAGGGGTCCATTTATTGGATTTAATAAATGGGATCATAGTTGTCAAAAGCGCGCCTCAGGCGCAAGGTGCAGGCGGGCGCAGCTTATAGGCCTAGCTTCAGGCTAGGCGAGGCGAGGTCTGAGAAGCCCCAAAAAAGCGCACCTTTTGGGCTTTTTTGCCAGGTGCAAGGCGCAAAAAAAGCGCGCCTGGGTGAACTCAGGCCCTTCCAGCAAAAAAATAAAAAGAAAAAAAAAATAGAAGAAAGAAAAAGAGGAAAAGAAGAGGGAAGAACGAAGAAACCCTAAAGTCTATCTTCCTCGGCAGTCCCTCCCTCTCCGGCAGGCAAGTCTTCTTCTTCTTTTCTGTTTTCTAGTTTTCTTTTTTTTTTTTTTTTTTTTGTTGTTTTTTTTTCTGGTTTAAATTTTTTTTGGTGGTTGCTGCTGTTGCTTGCCTGCTTCTCTTCTCCTTCTCCTCCTCCTCCTTCTTCTCTGTTTTCTGGTTTTTTTTTTTTTTTTTTGCTGGTTCTTCTTCTCTCTTCTATTTTTTTTTTGCAGTTGCCGCTGTTGCTTGCCTGCTTCTCTTCTTTTTCTTCTACACTGATTTTTGTTTTTTGTTTTTTGTTTTTGTTGCTGCATATCAGTGCTGCCTAATTCAAAGGTGCCATTTTTTTCTTGTTTGTCAAAAATAGGTAGTTGTGTTCAGTGAGCTACAGATGTATCCTATATTCCTAATTTCCTATATGCGTGGCAATGTGGCTGGGCTTTGACTAAGTCAAAGCTGCTTCAAGGACCACCAATTATACTATTAATACATAATATTAAATTATATTATTAATTTCATATATTATACAATTTATTATATATGTTGTCATAATATTATATATATTTTCATAATATTTATTTTAAATTTATATCTTTTTACTTTATAATTATGTTTAAAAATTAGAAAAATGCTAACAAATATGAAATTATATTAACAAATATGTTAAAATTAATAAAAATGTTATATTAAATATCAAAAATTATAAAAATATGTTAAAAATTATTATAAAATTTTAAAAACATGTTAAAATTTCTTAAAATAATTTTTTAAAAAATATAAATTATAATAAAAATCCATAAAATATTTAAAAAAAAAATTAAAAATTGTAATAAAATTCTAAAAAATTAATAAATTTAGTAGAACTCTTTGAAAACATTAATATACATTAGTATAGGTTAAAAATGTGTATTTATGCTTTTGGGATTGGTGTGCAGAAAAAAACAAATAAACAAAAAATGTGCGCCTTGCTTCCCTCAGGCCCGCGCTTTTTTTTGCGCCTTGCGCCTAGGCCCCAGGAGTCCTTTGCGCCTAGGGAGCGCCTTGCGCCTTTAGCAACTATGAATGGGATGGATGCTCTAAGTGCTTCTAATGGAAAATGAAGAACAAGAAATGAGATAGACAATAGCAAGTCTACCTTGGATAGGATATGCTTTGATGTAAATAGTAACGGAACATACATCTTCCTTCCCATGGCACTCATGTTGCATCTTGTTTATATTAGGAGTTCAGGGTTTGAGTAATCTTTAGGCCTCATTGTCACTCTTTGCATTGGATTTCTCTTCTCTCTCTTCCCCCACTTTCTTTCTCAGAAAAAATAAATGGTATTGAATTTATTGCGAAAGAAAATTTATTAACTTTGGTTTATTGATAGCTTACCAGGTTGGTGTTGTGTCAATTTAATATGCAAATTATAATTTATTGAGGAGAACATACAAGTAAACTTGTAGCTCAGAATGTTATTTTCAATGGCAGTTCAGATTCTAAGACTAAGAATTAGGATTTTATTCATTGGATCCTGAAATTCGTAAATATTTTCTCCCAAATTGTAGAAAATCATATTTCACTCTAAAAGTTTAGAAAAGTGGAATAAGTCCAAAGTATGCATCACCTTCTTGGCTTCATGTGGTAACATACTTATGTTTTCATAACGTGTTAATATAACAGGGTGTTTAGAGGAATACCTGAGAAAAAGTATTTCAGAGCATTTGTTTGTACCTATTATACTTCTGTACAATTAATGCGTCGATCTTTTGTCATTAATAACATATCTGCATATCTCTGAAAGGCTTGAAATTTTTGGATCTATTTGTTCTCAGCAAAAACAAAGAATCTTATATTAAAGATTAAGTCTCCTAGGGCAAAACTAGCACGGTTTTATGGAAAATCTTCAAATATAATCAAATTTGGAAAGAGTTCGCTACATATGCTATAAAAGATGCATTGAAGCGATGGTGAGCTGGATGGGAGATGTTGGGTCCTATATACTTTGAGCATATTCTCTGTTTATTTTTTCTTCAAGTCTCTTTGGGGTGAAGACATGGAATTGTTTGTGCAAAATGTAAGTTTAGAGATTAATAGCCTTTCTTTTTTTTTTTTTTTTTTTTTTTTTTTTGGTAATATAAGACAAGTTAACTGGCACATCATTTCATGATGCCACCTTAGGATGATTCTTAATTATTGTGTTTGTAATTTTTTTTTTCTCTAGGGGTTAAGGGTATTATTTTTTTATTTTAGGAAATGTTTTGACTTTAGTAGTCAAAATTGAGTCTTTATTTGTTAGTATATCAGGAAGGGTCAATTTAGGAATATTTTTAACTATGTTTAGGTTTGCGTGAAGTCTATAAATAGGCCTAAGGGTGTATATTTAGTTTTCATTAATAAAAGTTCAGAGATTTATCTCTTTTATCTTCCTCGTGGATTTAACAATCATAGCGGATTGTACACTTTCACTTTCATGTTGGAGAGTTTGGCTTCATCGTTTGACATTCTTATCCATTGCCATATGACTTGTCACCAAAATCTTGTTGTCTGTTGGTTTGATGATTAATGAACCAAATGGTGTATCCACTTTGACAATGGAAATTGTGGAATAGAGGTGCTCAAGAGGACTGCATTTCTATACATTTAGGTGAAACCTTGTGAATGCTGTATGCACAGTTCAAAGTTTCAAGCAAGTCCGGATGACTCGGTCGAGTCGTCTCAGTTTAGGAGGGGACTGATCTGAGAAAGTCTTGCAAGTTGATGAATTGCGCAAAGGTGAGAGAATTGTCCAAGTCGATGAGAAATACCAGTATTCGAATGCTACTTTATTACTTTCGGCTACTTGGGCTACCTCTGTTACCATTGGCTACAGCTTATAGATACGTCTATCACTTGGGTTGGGTCTTCTACTTTTCTCATTCTTCTTCTTTGATCGGTGGGTCTTTTACAATTCTACTCTTCTTCTTCGAAGTTTGAAGTATTTCCAGTTGCTGGCGGTGGTTAGCCTAGTCGCTACTGCTATGAGGGAAGGTTCTGGATATGATCATTCTTATCTTATTTACACATGTAATTTACAAATTTATCCCTATAGTTCCAGATAAGTTCATTCTTGTATTTATTTAATTTATAAATTTACCCCTAAAGTTTTTATTATTCTTAAAAAGACTAACTTCTTATATTATTTATTTATGAAAATTACCTAACATTTTTACTTTTTATTTAGAAAAAATTATGTATCTTTTATCAACAATTATATCCTTTAAAAAAAATTATAAATTACAATTATGTATCTTTTGTTAATCATTAAACCCTTTTTAAAAAATTATAACTTAATCATTTTTTTAAATATAAATTACCTAACTCTTTTGACTTTTATAACTTTTATTCAACTAAATTGGAATTATGCTCCTTAAAAAGATATATTAAATTAAATTGAAAGTAAATAAAAATTATATATATATAATATGTTTATTTTAGATTTCTAAAACTCAAATATTATGCAAGTTTACGTAAAAGTTGTGCGCTAATGCCCTTTTGGATATTTTTGACCATATTATATGTCCTAAGTCATTTATTTTGCTTATTTGATGGTTTAATGTGAATGCTTTATTTGCGTCTTGTCTGAGACATGATGAGATGTCCGCAACTGAGATTTTGAATCATGGTCGCATGACATGCAAAGGGCATTCACTAAGTTAACAATGGATTCAAATAGTTTACATGAAGACGATAGGGCTTGTGCGGGCAATGGGGCTAGTGGTTATTCGGTGGAACCGTTTCTGCACTTTTGCATGGGTCTCCAGCCAATGTGCATAATTTTAATGACATGAGTTCAGGACAAATTAATTTAGAACTTCATGAATGGTTGTTGATTTGGCGGGAAAGATTGAAGACATTGTTGTTGATTGCAATTCACTAGACCATTGGTTAAATGAAAAAGGTCAGTTAAAGGGTTTGCAACATGGATGAATCGGATAAGTAAATGTTTGATAAAATTTTTTATCTCACTTACCATTGGGAAAAAAAAATATTGAAAATATATTGCAATGATATTTGTATAAGACCGTCCCAATGGATCTAAAGGAGTGCTTTTTATATTCTTTTTTGTCCATTGTGGATTAGTGAAAGAAACTCTTAAAAGCACCTCTATTTGCTCGAGAAAGTGAAAATTGCAGCCTAGGTCATTCTACTGGAGCAATCTGAAAAACTACAAAGCTTCCCTGAAAAAAGTCAAAAAGGTTATAGTTAAATTCCTAAGTAAAAGCTAGTAACTTTGAGGAAATTAAGTAACGGAAAACTGTTGTAGAAATTGAAGGTCATAAGCCGAGTTGTTAATTTGTCAATAGAATTTCTTATGACTGGTGGGGTGCAAATTGATTTGAAAATTTTAATTTGGCTTTCAATCCTAGTATGGTGGATTTTCTCAGCTAATTAAAGATTGGCATGAAGAAAGCCAGAATTACTCTCTATTTGGAGAATAAATTTGGAAAGGAATTGAATCAATGAAAAGTTCCTTGTATTTTATTTGTTGCAAAGATAAAATCCAATGAATTTATGTGTGTGTGTGTGAGAGAGAGAGAGAGAGTGAGAGAGAGAGAGAGTGAGATGTGCTCTTATGACTTTAGGTGGATCTGGGGAAGTTGGTTCAGGCTTTGTTGAGTTGATTTAGGAGCAGGGCTACCAAGAAGCTACTACCTAGTGATTAGTGAGAGTTGTGCTCTTATGACTTTAGGTGGATCTGAGGAAGTTGGTTCAGGCTTTGTTGAGTTGATTTAGGAGCCAGGGCTACCAAGAAGCTACTACCTGGTAATTAGTGATTCAGCATGGTACTTCATCGTTTGATAAAGTTAACTATAGAATTTCTGAAAATTTGGAGGCGGTGTACCATTTCTAAAAGAATAGGGTTCAATTTTGCATCCTTTAAATACAAACTGTATGATTTTAGCAATCGTGGTTGAGATGCTTTTCTTTGCAGTTATGTTACTCATTTCCATGTCTCTTTGACTGATATTATGTATTTGCCAAATCTCAATCATTAATTGTTACAGTAGCTTGTTTCACTATTTCCTTGAAATATATTCCTTGTCACACCAAATTTTTTTTTTGTACCACATTATCTATGGTCATAAATCAATTATGTATGTTAAACTTTTTAATTCTAAGTGATTTTCCAGTTAAGTTGTGATTTATAGGTAAAAAAATCTGAGCCAGCTAGGAATTAATTTGAAAGGTGCTATGACATGACATGAATTGAATGGAATAACCACCAATCTTGGTTTTAAAACTTTTTGATTTCCTCCCAGGATGCATTTTGTACATATTATTATTGTTGGGACTTGGGAATTGGTAATCTTTTGAAAGGGGCACAGAGGTACTTAAATAGAGGAAGAGATTTTCCCAAACACCAAAACAAGAAAAAATGACAAATAATAACATTTCTGAAATACTACTCTTAAAAACAAGGTTTGCCACTTAATGGAAATAACTTGCTCCTGAATGATTCATTACTTCAACCATCTGATGAATTTGCCTCATAGATGGTTGGAAGATTACAAACTGAAATAGTCGTTTAATCATCTGATTGATGAAAAGTTTATCCATATGGCCTCCATAATGCAATCAATGGGTTTTTCTAAAGTGGGTTGTGTGCATGTTTTCTTACTTTTTAGAGCAGGGAGAAAAACATATTTGCATTATTTTTTCTATGCTCTTTTCATTATCAACCAATATTTAGTTTTTTTTTTTTTTTTTTCTTTCTTTCCAGGATGAGAAAGACGTAAAGATTCGGGAGCTGACAGCAGAATTACAGCGTGAGAGAAAGCGATCTGCAGGTCTTCAAGAACAGCTTGATATGGTTTTGAAAGATTTGGAGGATCACTCCAATCACATATCTAGAAACATTGATGACATAGTTCAAAGTGTGAGAGAAATTGAAACGAAGCGGGTTGTCGTTTGACACAGCTGATAGACCCCATTACATTGTCCAATTTGCTTTGTCTTTGTACAATTTCTTTGGTATGTCTACTGCTTGTTTCCCAGACTGTAAATTCTACTTGTAGGTTGAGTTAAATTTCTCTGTACTTGTAAAAAAAAAAAAAAAAGTAGGTTCTTATAGTGAGGCGTTTTAAACTTCTGTATGGTCCTGATAGCGGGGGAAATAAGTTGGTTGGAGTTTAAGATTTTATTGAGTTACCTATTATATTTGAAGAACCCTAAAAAGCAAATGCAGTTCGGGATAAGATTTATTCAATTTTTACTGCATATGAGTTCCTCAGAGATTTCGGTTGTAGAAAACTTAAAAAGAGATTTGCTGTTACAAAAGAAAGTAAGCTAAGATCCCCTGCCCCCACCCAAAAAAAGAAGAAAAAGATATTGCAGGTTGCTAGTTGGTTGGATGCTTTCATTGTTTTTCCTTTTACTTTCTAGCCATGTATTTTGCTTGTTAAATTTGTCAGAATTTTCAGTCGATTTCATTTTAGTTACTTCAATCTCATTCTTCAATGGCCAATTGTTAAAATGGGATGTTAGTTGCTATTTTCATTACTAGCAGGGATCTGTCCTTGTAGGAGTTTATAAAGAAATTGTAGATACCTGGTGTAGAAAAGGAGCATGAGGCTTATTTTCTTGACAAGAGTGTCATTTTTGTCATAAGTTGGCATGGTCCATTTATAGATCTTCACTGATGTGGTTCTTTTCCAACTGTTCAATAGAATAGAGCGTCTTCTAAATTTAAACCATTTTGAAAATACTCTGTTTTTGGTTGTTACTTTTGCTGATGCTGTTTTGGTTCTACATTGTTTTTTCACTATATTTTTAAAATTTCACACTATCAATCATAATTATTCATTGCCAACAGAAATATAGAGGACTTCTGAAAGGTAGATTGTCCCAAAACCTTTTACACGTGAAAAAAAAGGAAGGAACAGCCTAGATAGAGTAAAGCAATGATCAGCAGTGAGATAAAGAAACTGGGCAAATAGATTAATTAGAGTCAAGTTTCTTTGAGGTCTTGGGTTTGAGTCGTTCCAGAACAAAAGGGAAGTTTAATCCTCTTCAAGATTCACACTCACATATCAGGCCCGATCACGTGAACATATGCCGACTTTAGTTAAAATTAGTATGATGAGCGCCTTTAACTAATTGTGGGATATGTATTTGGAAAAATCAATGGTAGTCTCTTGTAATGGATGTAATGCATGCCAAAAATACGTATACCACAATTATCTATCAGCATCTCAAATACAGTGTAAAACTATGACCCTTGAATATTTCCACATTTATTCGAAGTTACATTTATGAGAAGTCGATCATTCTATTATGGAAAATGCTATGCATCGCTACAACGAATCACTACAGTGATAGTTACAAGAGACAAATGCTGTGAATTTTCAAAACTATTCTATTGTGATTTTCCAAAACTACCTCCATTTATCTTTTATAGCGATAGTTGTAACGATTCGTTGTAGCGATGTATAACATTACTCTTCTATTATTGTGATTTTTAGAATGCACAACATGCATAAGATAATATTGAGGTGTTTACTCATGGGTCCTATTTATAAGTTTTGTTTACCCAAAAGTCCTGCTATCTTTTCATTTTACCCAAAAATCATTTTTAATGAGAAACGCATCAGTTTGTTCTTTGATTTTGCAGAAAAATGATGCATAGATCAGTTTTTTGGAAGTGCTTGGACTTTTGGGGGAAAAAAAAAACACTTAAATTTAGACTTTTGGGTAAAAGTGAAAAATGATTGGACTTTTAGGTAAAAAAGAATTCAAAATAAGACTTTTGGATAATTTTCTCAATAATTATTTAATCCAATAGTCAGTTTTTCAAAATACGTATACCACAATTACCTATCACCCTCAGCTAAAGTAAGCATGCGCTCTTTAGCTAAAGTAAGCAAGAAGTTGCAGTTAATTGTTGTAATTTTTGGCATGTATGACATATATAAATATAGTGTGTAATCCATGGTCGGTTTTTCAAAATACGTATCCCACAATTAGTTAAAGGCATGATACTGACTTTAGTTGAAGTCAGCATATGCACACAGGATTTGGACTCCATGTAAAGTTTTGTGAAAAGTAAAATTCAAAGAATTAAATATTCTGTAAGCATTCAACTGAGATGAAATATTCAAAATTATATTTAAAAATTGCCACAGAGCGAATAGGTTAAAAAAATTTCATATTACAAATTAGAAAAAAAATCCTTATTAAAAATATTAGCAAAATTACACTCATTGGTGAACATGAAATTCACAAATAGTTCATCTAATATATCCAACGGTTGGTTTTTTTTTTTTTTAGATAAGCAAGAATTTATTAATCCAAAGCGGGCAGGGCCCGAAAGAACAAAGAAATGAACCAAAGGCCACAAAAACCTAAGGAAAAACGGACAGCACCTCCCCTAAAACAGGGACAAAAACAGAGAACACCTGCCTAAAAAACCAACCGAAAACAAACCCAAGAGACACACAGGCCTCAACCACAACAAAACAACAACAAATAAGCCCACAGCCCGGGCACAAGCACCAAACAACAACATAAAAACAAAGAACACGCAAAAAAGCCCACAGCCCGGGCACAAGATTCCAATAGCAACCAAAACTCAGCAGGACAAGAAAGCCCACAACCAAGAACCAAATAGAGAAGTCAACCAGTACTAAGGATATCAACAGAGAAACCCCAATTAAAACAAAGCTCCCAGTTCCTAGGGTTGTCCTCAACTTTTTCAATGCTCCAGACTCTGCATTTAACATCAAACATAATCCGCTGGATAATGGCATCATACGAAGAGTACACGTTCTCATGAATACGATGGTTCCTCTCTCTCCAAATATGATAGATAGTTGCAGCCCATCCCAATTTCTTGACTAAAACAGGAAATTTCTTTCCTTTGAGAGAAGAAATGGCCCAAATCAGCTCATTATCCCAAAATCTAGGAGTGCGATGAATACTGCATTTTAAAAGAATCTTCTGCCAGATTTTTGAAGTGTAATGGCATTGAAAGAACAGATGGTCTCTTGTTTCAATATTACTCCTACAGAAGATGCATGTAGCAGTGTCCACAATCCCCCATTGCAAAAGTTTTCCCATAGTATTAAGCCTATTTTTAATTGCAAGCCAAAGAATGAAGCTATGTCTTTTAATAGCATCAGAAAACCAAATACATTTGCCCCAATCAACAATGGAGAGCCGGCCTCTAATCTTATCCCAAGCAGAAGCTATAGAGAACAACCCACTATTCGACTCTTTCCATACCACCTTATCCTCCAAGGCCAAGTTAGGATCAGGCATCCCCAACTGGATCTGTCTGAGCTCCATAAGGTCCAGAGAATTTATAACAGGCCAGTTCCAACTCCCCTCTGCTATGATAGCACTCACCTTAGCTTGGTTAGAGATACCAGACTCATAAATAACCCGGTCACCAAAATATTTAGAGATAGGACGACAAGGTAACCATTGATCATGCCAAAGAAAGGTGTTCATACCATTACCAACTCTATGAATAATCAGGGGTCTAGCAAAATCTCTCAAGTTAAGAATCTTTCTCCAACTCCAAGAACATTCAGAAGGCACCTTTACACTCCAGAAACTCCTCCCACGAAGCAGATACTTATCAACCCAAGCCACCCAAATGGATCCCGAAGAGGCAAATAAGTTCCAAATATGTCTTACAATAGAAGCTCTATTCCAATCTTCAATTCTTCTTAAACCAAGACCACCTTCTTGCTTAGGATTACAAATGGAAGACCAGCTAACTTTAGCTCCAACAGCATTTGAGGCCTCCCCTTTCCAAAGAAAAGAACTGAAAAGCTGCTCAATTTTCTTAATAACTCTTTTGGGAAGGATAAAAACATTACACCAATAAACTTGGATCCCAAAAAGAACAGAAGTGAGAAGCTGTAACCTACCAGCATAAGATAATCTCTTGTTTGTCCAAGAATTAATGCGAGAGGCAATTTTTTCCAAAAGAGGTTGACAATCACTCGCTTTGAGTTTGGAGGAAATGAGGGGAACCCCAAGATATTTAACAGGCAGACTTCCTTCTCTAATGCCCAGAATGCTTTTTATGTTCTCTTTAACCTCCACAGGGACACCAGCACAGAACACCACACTCTTAGAACTATTAATCTTCAACCCAGATAGACTTTCAAAATAATCAAGGGCATTCTTCATGATATTAGCTGACTTCTCATCTCCATAAGCAAATAAGAAAAGATCATCTGCAAAGCATAGATGGGTCAACTCCAGTTTCCCACACCAAGAATGAAACTTAAAATTTTCAGACTTAGAAGCTTTTTGAAGGATTCTGGAAAACACTTCCATGACAATCACAAAAAGGTAAGGGGACATGGGGTCTCCTTGGCGAAGGCCTCTCTCACCAGCAAAAAACCCCTCAAGGTTGCCATTCAGAGCAATGGAGAATTTGGGAGATGTAACACAGGCTCTTATCCAATCAATCATAAGCCTAGGGGTTTCAATATCTTCCAGAACAGCAATTAAGAAGTCCCACCCAACCGAATCATAGGCTTTCATCAAATCAACTTTAACAGCACATCTGGGGGTCCCTTTGTTTCGATGGTAATTCTTTAAAATCTCCTGAGTGAGAAGAATGTTATCAGCAATTCTCCTTCCTTGCACAAAAGCTGTTTGGTTGGCACTAATAAAATTAGGAAGACAAAGTTTCAACCTGTTAGCAATAATCTTTGAAATACATTTATAAACAACATTGCAACAAGCTATAGGCCTAAATTCATTCATGGCTGAAGGATTTGGGATTTTAGGAACCAAAGCAATAATAGTAGCATTAACTTCCCCCAACAGCTTTCCACTTTGAAAGAAAGAGAGAACAGCTCTAGTGACATCATCTCCTACAATATTCCAGCATTTTTTAAAAAAATAAGAAGAAAACCCATCTGGACCAGGGGCTTTATCATCCTTGATAGAGAACATAACATCTTTAACCTCCATAGCAGTGATTTGAGAACTGAGAATATTAATCTGATCAAGATTCCATTTATGCCCTTCCAGCTTGTTCAACTCTTCATGCAAAGATAACCTGGAATGGTACTTAGTCCCTAAGATTCTTTGGAAGTGGGAGACAGCTTCAAACTTCAACCCCTCTTGATCCTCAATTTTTTTACCATCACTATCGAACAAACACTTGATAGAATTACAACCATTTCTAGCTTTAACAGACTTATGGAAAAAAGAAGTATTCTGGTCACCAAGCTTGAGCCACTGAACTCTAGATTTTTGCTTCAAAAAGGCTTCTTCAGCATTAGAAAGCTTCACAAATTCCTCCAAACAATTTTTTTCCCTAGAGCAGACTTGTTGGTCCTGGTGATTTTGGATGGCTTCCAGCTGAGCATTATGCAAATCCACTCTAGCTTGCTGAACTCTTCCACTTAAATTGCTGAATTTATCCACATTTAATTTCTTAAGCCTTTTTTTCAACTCTTTAAGTTTCATGTAGAGAACATACATAGGGTATCCCTGAAATTCCATCTTCCAGACATCTTGCACAGTAGGAAAAAACTCCTTATGGTCAGCCCAATATTTAAAGAATTTAAATGGAGGTCTTCTTTTGAAATCCTGAGCTTTCATGGCAACCACAGCAGCACAATGATCAGAGAGAGAGGGGGGTTTGAATTCAGCAAAGACATTGGGAAAACAATCTAACCAGAACTCATTAACAAGAACTCTGTCCAGCTTTCTCAGGATTTTAGCATCACCTTCCCTCTTGTTACTCCAAGTGAAAAGAGGACCAATAAACTGTAAATCAAACAAGTCAGTATTCAACAAGCATTCATGGAATTTAGATATAGCATTTGATAAACTATCATCCCCACCACTAATTTCTGCTGTAAATCTCACAGTGTTAAAATCTCCCAAAACAATCCAAGGATCAGAGTTAGAAAATCTGGCAATGGAAGAGATGGATTGCCAAAGCATCCTTCTCTCAAAAGCACTATTGTCAGCATACACAAAGGAACAAAATACTGAAGGAGATACACCTTCAATGGTAACTCTACAATGAAGAACTTGGTCTGTAGAAACACATATAGTAACATCAAAACAGTTCGGATCCCAGCACACCCAGATTCTCCCCATAGTAGACGCGTGGTAATTGTGGAGGAACTTCCATCCAGGAGCTATAGAGTTCAAAATACCAGCAGCATTCATACTCCTAACCCGGGTCTCAACTAAGCCAAATAAACCAACACGATTATTTTTAAAAAATAAAGAGACTTCTTTTTGTTTCAGAGGTTTATTAAGACCTCTTATGTTCCAACAAGCTATGTTAAACATTTGGACTGGGAAGAGTTTGAGAGGAATTCACAAGCGAGGAGCTTTTCACAAGCTTGGGCTTAGCTGGCTTTTGAGATGGACTGGGACTACCCTTCTTACTTTTCTGTTTCTGTTTCTGATTTTTATGCTTCGGGTTCCCCAACTTTTTTTCAATCTCATCAACTTTTAAATTACAATTTTTGAAAGTATTGATGCAAGGAGAGAACTCAGAATCTGTAGCTACATCAGCGCCCGGGGAAGCACTTACAGGCACATCAACCAATGTATCAGTTACTTCTGGAATAGAATTAAGAGGAAAGGCCTCTGTAGGAGTATCAGAAAGAGGAGCTTTAGAAGAATCGACCCTGATTATATCATTCTTTGAAGAGTTCACAGAAGATGGATCACCACACAAAACACTGTCATCAGTAATCGTCTCCTCTGTTACTATAAGAGATTCAACCTCACTAACATTTTCCTTAACATTCATTTCTTCTTCCACTGAATTAAAATCATCTTGAAGAGCAGAGAAAGTATTATGGACATTTACTCCGCTTCCCTTAACAGTTTCACAAGCCTTCACACCCAACCTTTCGGGGATAATACTCACAATGCTATCACTATCAATCTGAGTAGGATTAGAGAAATTGGTGTTACTATTTGCCTTACTAGTTGTCACAGGGTTAGCATTTCTTGCCGTTTCATCTACAGCAACAACATTAGAAGAATCATCTTGTTTTTTAGGCACCCAAACTTTCTTCAGAGAAATAGGGCAATTCAATGCACCATGCCCAAAAATTCCACATTGCTTACACTTACTAGGCTTCCAGGGATATTCAACCCCTATTTCAGTAATACAGTTATCTCCCATATCAAGCAAAAAAGAACTGGGAAATTCACAGTTAATATCGACCTCTATACAAATCCGAGCAAATGAAAGTCTTGATCTAGACTGGGTGAGAGCATCAAGATACAAAGGGTTGCCAATTGCACTAGCTATATAACTAAACCCCTCCTCGGTCCAGTATTCAATGGGTATGTTGAAAAATTTTACCCAAATTGGAAGTTTGTTGAATTTCAGGTTTAACATTTCCATTTTCGGTTGCCATTTCCTCAAAATCAGAGGTTTACCTCCAATATGCCAAGGCCCAGATTCAAGCACCCAATTTCTAGCTTCTAAATTAGTAAATCGAAATATAAACAGACCATTATCAGTTGTAAGTATATCAGGCATTTCTTTATGACCCCACAGTTTATAAACAGAATTCTTTACAACTAAGTAAGGCAATCTTCTATCCACAAACTGACCCACCAAACAATCCTGCCAATGCGACATTCCAGCCAAAGCTACTCCATTCGGAGGTCTCACAGTCAATTTTCCCTCAACAAACAAAGGCTCTCTAAAAGACAAGTTAGATGATATACCTGCAGGTTTGTTGAATAAAGCTTTCCAATCAGAGATCACCCTATTTCCTCCAGACCCAGAAACACCATTAGCAGTACCAATACCAACTACTGGATTGACTGCATGCATACCGCTCGCAGCAACTGATCCTACCAATTCCTTGCCAGCAGACAAACCAATTCCCTTCCCAGAAGCAACAACACTGCCAGCTAAACCCACAAAATCATTATTTTCAATATGACCCATGGCCCTCTTCAAAGATGAAGGTGCAGCTGAGGGAGACTTCTGAACCCCAATCCCCGAAGCAACCCCACCTTCTCCACCCCGAGGAAAACACACACTAGCACCTCCGTAAGACCCATTGGATTTCTCAGATCCATGTGGATTTAGAACCAAGGAGCTGGAACTAGATCCATAGTGATCTGCAGAAACCAAATCTCCACACGAACCACCTGAACCACCTAACTGCAAAGGATGAATACCATCATACAAGAAACTGGTATCTTCGGAGAACCCGAAATTATCCTCCAAATCCTCGCCAACTGAAGAAGAAAAAACCCCAGACGAGGAACCTCTAGCAAACTGGCTTCGAGACCTAGAACCAGAGGCAACTCCAGACCCACGACCACCACGGCCTCCCGAGAAAGGAAGAGCCATCACTCGTGGGGGAGAACCACTCGGTGCAGAAGAATCCATACCCAAGAACCTCAGAACAGAGCAGCTACAAGCACACTACCAAGACCAAGCCGCAGAACCCAAAGGAAGAAACCAGATTACGAAGAGAGATCAGCTTAGCAAGCAGAGGAGAAATCAACGAGAGATGAATCCCACGAAGATCAGCCAAACCCACTGCCGAGAGCATCTCTCACTAGAAACCCCTCCATTTTTTCCAAATTCACACCAGCACATTCACTCTACTGTACGTGCCTCCTAGAGCATTGCTCCCATAGCCTTAGGGCGTACAATAACAAAGCCCTCCATATACCACGCCCATGGCAGAGGGGAGGAGAGGGGAGAGGTTGAGACGGCTAAAGGAGATAGGGATAGAGAGAGATTAGATTCAAAATTTCAACGGTTGGTTTTTTAAACTTTACAATTGGTTATATATATATATATATATATATATATATATATATATATA